>LAXH01000027.1:0-19713 GCA_001006505.1 Tilletia horrida
GAATGGAGTCGTGTGCATCTCAAAAGTTAGCCCTGACCTAAACGGCGTTCCATACGAATGCGATGTGGAGGGAGGAAAGAAAACTTTAAATTTCTCCAATCCCTTCCTCCCGAAAACTATTCGACTTTGAGCTGTCAGACGAGCATAGTCAGCTCATCAACAACACAGTATCATGTCCGACTTCGCGCAACTGATAGCGAGCCTGGAGAAGGAGGCGTCAAGTCTGCTCCCAGTGGCTGATTTGGTGGAAGAGAGGTGAGAGGCTCAGCAGTACTCTTCGAACCTGACTGGCTGCCATCCTGACCCGATGACTGATGGATGAATACGCTTGCTTGGCATGATCATTGCGGTGCCTACAGAGTCGCGTCAAGCTCAGCCACTGAAGGAGATGATGGTGCAAACGGCATCCCTTTGCTCGCACTCAAGAATGACACCCTGCTGTCCTACATCCATCACCTGGTCATCTTGACGGCATACCGGCTGAGGGGCGGCGATCTCGGTGCCCACCCAGGCGCCAGACTCACAGAGCAACTGGTGCGGCTGCGGCTGATTCTGGAAAAGGCGCGCCCTTTGGAGCGCAAGCTGCGGTACCAAATCGACAAGGCGGTGAATGCAGCCGAGGCAAAGGAACAACAACCAAAGGCGGGGATCAGCGGTTCACGCAATGGTGTTCGGGAAAAGAATGGCGCAGGAGAAGATGAGACCGGCTCGGAAGAAGAAGAAGCTGACGATGACGATGATGAGGAGGTGGACACACTCGCATTCAGGCCGAACGCAGCAGCGTTGATGGCAGCTTCCAAATCATCTGCTTCCTCCTCCAGCAACCCAGCAAAGGCCTCCTTCTCCTCCTCACGCAGTGCTTCAGCAACCTCTGGACGACGCGGACGCGTTGCTGAAGCGTCGACTCAAGACGATGACGACAGTGACGACAACGGAGTCTACCGGCCGCCCAAGCTTGCACCCGTGCCCTATGACCCAGACTCTGTCTCATCTCGAGGCACCAAGGAGAATCGGCTGGCCAAGACGGGAGGCAAGCGGAATGCAGCCCTGCTGGCAGACCTCTCCCTGGGCCTCTCATCGAATCCGTACGAGCTCTCATCGGCAGGGCTGGGTGGCGCCGGTCGAAATTCCGCCTCGTCTGCTCAAGCGTCTGCGCGGGCCAAGGCGTTGCGTCGGATGGAAGAATACGAGGAGGAGAATTTCACGCGCTTGGTGATGAAGAAGAAGGATGCCAAGCGGCGGCGGATGGACGAGGCTGCGGTTGCGCTCGGTGGAGCCGGCCTGGACAGCAGCAGTGCGCGTCGGGGCCGGTTGGGTGCCGGGCTGGACGAGGAGTTTGGCGATCTGTTGCGAGGAGGCTCAGGTGGTGGTGGCCGGGCTGGAGGCAAGGGCAAGCGCAAAGTGGGAAATGACCATGATGCCTACAGCGCACTGCGGTCGAGCTCGGTCAAGAGGGCCAAGGTCAGCGATGCTACGCTGTCTGGCTCGTCTGCCTCGTCCTCGGCTCGGGATCTCTTCCGCAACGGCGGTGGACGAGCGAAGCAGAGTCAGTTCAGTAAGGATGTGGCTCGCTCACGGCGGAAGTCCTGATGAAGGCAACGGCATGGTCCATCGCAAGCTTTTCTGTGATCAGCATAGGGCTCCTTCTCACTGTCATCTCACTGTCATCCTCATCCCCATCTCCACCCTGTGATGAATGCATTCAACATTTCAACAGCGGAGTACATCAGGGAGTTTGCCTTACAAAAAGCGGCCAATGTGAGGCTACTGAGCTCAAGAGTTGAAACAAGAAAAGGCTCTCAGTCGTTAAAGTATATATTTTACCGTCAAAGTCTGGCGTCAAAGATCGGGCTGCTTAGCTCAGTTGGTAGAGTGTCAGATTCCAGCCATGTGCGGATCTACGCATTTGGTGCGTCCTGAAAGTCGTCGGTTCAACTCCGGCAGCGGTCATGTTTTGTTTTGCATCAGAACTTGTCCAAAGCCACCTTTTTGAAGCTGTCCGCAACGCACGTTCGGACCCTTTTTACAACGTGTGGTTCCCGTTGTCTTGTCCACGAGAACAAAGGGAAAATCCGCGACGTCTTCCTTCGACCCTCCACCCCGTTCCATAGAGGTTCCCCTTCACCGCGACTCGATCCAGACGCTCAGATGCTCCGACGGGCAGTCCTACCGGCCAGGCATCGAAGACAGGCGACAGCAGTCTCGCAACGGGTCTGCACGACGATCACCTACACGAGCCTGGACTGACAATGATGCAGCCCGAGCAGCTTCCTCTTTTTCTGCTGTGAGCGTTTAGTCCACATTCGTAAACTTGCTCGGCATCGTCTGGGATCAACTGATGACCAGCCACGAAGGGAAGTGGGGGCATGAGGCGCGTCGTGCCCCTGCGGGAGCATCAGTCAGTCTGCCCTGTTCCAAGGAAGGATTCAAAGCACACGGACAGCATATCTAAGAACCGAAACAATCAACAGAAGATTAGAGCGTGTCCATTACGAGCTCAACGATGAAATGGGGTTGAGAAGTGTGTGTTGAATCAGGACAAGAGAAAAAAAAGGGGGGTCTTTGTAATGCTGGACTGTGAGTGTGTTTGTGTGTGGTGTGTTGGACGAGGAGGAAGGCGTCTCTCCCTACCTCTGTATTATGCTCGAGCAAGGCTGTGTGTCTATCGCAACCGGCTAGAGCGTGGATGGTGTGTGTGCGCTTCAGTAAAACTTGATGGGCGGGTGAAAGATTTTCAAGGAAGGGAAAAGAGGAAGAGGGGCCGAGAGCGAGAGGTGCCAAGCGAAGGTGGTTTGCGTGTAGGCGGTTCCGAACTTTTAGTTTGATTGTCCATCGTTCCGCGGTTGTGGAAATGGAGGGTTGCTTGCCAACGTGGAAAGGTGGGTGTCGCTGAGATCCAGAGCAAAGATGGGCAGCTCTTTGCACCCCGTCTGGTGTACTGTGAAAGATTGACGCGGCTTCGAAGTTTCAAGGAGGGGATGAGGAGATCAAGTCACTATGATCCAAGTGTTGTTAAATGAGTGTGTGTAGATGACCCGGCCAGTGGCACAGCACGACTGCGGCCGTTCTCGCGCTGATCTCCAGTTGGAGGTATCTGGCTCGTCTGCTCTCGAGTCGCATCATGCACCTGCAGCTGCCGAGAACCTGGACGCGGACTCAGCACTCGCAGCTCTGCATGCTTTCTTGTGCCATTCAAACCCTGCCTCCGCCTGCAGAGTGAGCCGAATGCCCACTCGCAGCAGTGCCTCCTCCCCGGTGATGGGATCGGTCATCTCCACCGCCGTGAGAGTACGGGTGGAACCGAGGCGCCGGCTGGACATGGAGCGGACTCGCCGAGCCCTGTCGATGATTATGCGAGCTCGCCCTGCTTCCCGTTCGGCTTCTCGCGCCCGAGTAGCTGTTCCCCCGACTGCCCATTCCCGTGCCTCCGCTCCTGCCCTCGACAAACTGGAGCGGCTGCGGTCCGGGGCTGGAGCTTCGTAGTCTGGGGTCTTGGGCCGTCATGTTGCCCATGTCGGCTATCAGCTGGTGATCCAAGGACGATCCGCCCGCAGAGCCGCCCCCGTGAGCGGATGATCCGCCAGGCATGTGCGGCACGCCCATGTTTGCAAAGCTCGGCGCCAGCGAGTTCAAACTGGTGGCAGTATTGCTGCGTTGCAGGAATTGAGTGGTAGGACCGTGCATCTGTTGAGGCGCCGGTCCAGGATCGGAGTCGCCCGTTTGGAACGTCTGAACCGACATCCGTCTCTGATGGTCTGCCGTGATATCTTCGGCCATGTAGCTCGGCATACCGGACATGTTTGAGCCCATGTTGGATCCTCCTGCACCACCAACGCCAGCACCACCGGCCACTCCGCCGCTCATGCGACTCGGTCCCACGCTTTCGTCGTACTCCATGCTCATCATGCGCTGATGGGGTCGAGCCATGCGAGCATGTCCAGCATTGCGAGCTTGCCATCCCATCGGCCCACCATACCCGAGCGGGCCACCGAGTCCAGCCTGACCGCCAACGCTCATCATGCCCATGGGTACGCCAGGACCATGCCCGGCACCGCTGCTGAACATCGAAGCCGAGCCAAAGTTTTGCGGGATGGGATGTCCCGCATATTGCGAGTGGCCTCCAAACACGGGCACACCTCCCATCGAGAGCGGAACCGCCATCGGCTGTTTGCCCTTGGCAACTTCGCTCTTGACTGCTCCACCGCCTGCCGCCCCGCCGTTGGCACCTCCCAGCCCGAATGCGCCGGCCTGGGGCGGAGCATCAGAAGACAGCCACTCGACCTCGTCCTTGGCCGAGGCTGAAGACGCGCCGCCTACCGGAGAGGCGGCCAGCATCTGCTTGCGCTTCAACATGACCGCCCTCGCTCGTTCCTGGTACGCCTTTTGCTGTTCCATACGACGCGCAAGTGCAGCCTCCTTCTCCGCCTTCTTCGCCTTCTTGGAGTCCACAGGGGCAGCGGGAGCCTGCGCGGGTGTCGGTGCCGTCGGAGTGGTGTTGCCCGTGCTGGCCGATGTGGCAGCGGAGGTAGAAGTCGAGGAAGACAGCGTCGCAGACGAGGATCCGCCCGCCATGTGAGGTTGTACACTGACGTCTGTCATCTGGACATCCTGCATGAGTGTCGGGCGTCGCAGCGGTACCAGTGGACCGCCTGCTTGCTGCTGGTACTGTTGCGGCGATGACATGGAAGGAAGTGAGGTCGACGTCGCGTTCGAGTTGTTGTTGAACAGATTGAAAGGTCCCACGCCCCATCCTTTGCTCTTTCGCCTGGTCGGATCGGCAGCGGCCACTGCGTCCTTCGGACCGACGCTTGCCGTCGCCGGGAGAGACATTGCCTCCTCAGACATGCTGTATTGCTGACCTTGCATCTGATACGGCATGTGCTGCTGCTGTTGTTGTAGTGCTTGTTGTTGCTGCTGTTGTCTGTACAATGCCTGTTGTTGCTGATACCATTGCTGTTGCTGCTGTTCCGCCGCCAAGTCCTCCCTCGAGCCAGTGTGCTGCTGGGTCGCCTGCTGTTGCTGTTGTTGTTGTTGTTGTTGGAATAGCCGATATGCGTCTTCGCCCACAGGTTTGGGGGTGGCCGAACCCAGCCCAGGGACCATATTGGACATGGGCGGAATGGCAATCTTGGGCAAGGTGTTGGTCGATGGTTGGATGACCTGTTGTTGCTCGTAGAAAGGCACGCGATGGGTCGGCGCAGCCTCAGCAGCAGCAGAGGACCCAGCCTCGCCCGCATAATGTTGCTGCGACTGGTGTGGTGGCTGCAGGGGAGGTAAGATGATTGGGTGGTTTTGATGACTCGATGATTGCGCTTGTGTCTGAGCACCGTGTGCTTTCTGAGCTTGAGCTTGAGCTTGTGCCTGAGCTTGAGCCTGCAATTGAGCGGCGGCCGAAGCTGAAAGCGGTTGGAGATTCGCGAGCGGAGGTAGACCTGCTGGTGCACCGGCGGCAGTCGCAGATGTCGACGCGCTCTGGTTTGGGTTCGGCAACAGTATTCTCTGTGGATCTTCCGACGCAAATGGCGGGCGCGGCACCGGACTTTGATTAGAGTGACTTGGCGGAATCGCGCGTACGGGAATGTTCGCAGGCAATGGGACCAGATTTGCTCGAGGGGGTAACGTTGTGCGAACGGGAGGGGTGGCAGAGGTATTACTGACGGTAGCAGATGTATTGGCAGAGGCAGAAGATGAGGAAGATGCAGACGCTTGTTGTTGAGAAGTAGATGCCGCGGATGCAGCCGCTTTCGAGATATCTGCCGACTGCGTCCCAACGGAAGGAATCACAGGTTTTGGCCTGGGTGGCTTTAGTCTTGGTGCGTCACGTTTGAAGTAGACGTGATCAATGCATTGTTGCGTGGTTGGACGTGCTGCAGGATCATACCGGAGCAGATCCTGTATGCAGTCAATGAGTGAAGAGGGCACCCTCGGACCGAAGAGAGTGGAAAATTTGATGGGCATCATCTGCTCACGATAAATGCGGGTCAGCGCTGAAGAAAAGACGCATTTTCGAGCATATGGCAGCGGGGACTCACCTTCCTGAATGTGAAGCCTACAGCCCGCGCCAGGCGAATACCCTGATCCCATGCTCCTCCACCTCGTACCCGACCGCGTTCGTCGGTGCCATAATCCGGACTGGGATCTCCCAACAGTTCGCCAATCTGGAGAACCTGATCGACCTCGCTCTGACCCGGGAACAGTGGTCTCAGATTGACGAGCTCGGCGAGGATGGTGCCGAGAGCCCACATGTCGACAGGGTTGGAGTAGTCTCGTGATCGGAGCAGGACCTCGGGTGCGCGGTACCATCTAGTGGAGACGTATTCTGTGTAAGGCGGCACGGAAGCAGTCTCTCTCGCCAAACCGAAATCGGCAAGCTTAACAATGACCAGGACATCGCGTTCTGGAGGAGGTTGATTCGGACTGGTCCCGTTGGAGCTGGGCAAGCTGGAAAGCGCAAATGGGGTGGAAGGGGGATAGTCTGCCAGACCGGTGGTGGTGATGAGCAAATTCTCGGGCTTCATGTCTCTGTGAAAGTAGCCGTGTTGGTGTATATGGTGTAGACCTTGGAGCATTTGTTCGAAAATGCTGGCCACCAGGCCACCTGCGAGCTGCCGTCCTCTCCGCGACTTTGTCAGTTGGTACAGATTGCCCTCCATGCATTCAAAGACGAAGTGCAGCTCCTTGCTTGTCGGCATCAGGAAGGCGTCGTAAAGGGGGATGATGTTGGGGTGGTGCGGGATAGCGAGGAGAGACTGAAATGAGGTTGAAAAGTAAAAGTCAGCACCGCATGTAGTGTAGTGAGAAAGCGCGGGAAAGGGAGCAGTGAGCAAGACTGACCTTGAGCTCTTTGAGGTGCATGCATTCCTCCCAGTTCTGGAAAGGCTTCTTCATGCGCTTGATTGCCACGAGTCGCTTGCCGATGTATTCTGGTCGGGTGGTAGGATGCTGCATGGGGGAGAGCATGGTCCCACTCGGCAGGGGAGACTGCCAGTCGGCGAGACAGACGGTACCAAAGGAGCCGTCTCCGACTTCCTTGATGACGGTAAAGTCTCGGAAGCCCTCGCGCATCAGGGTGGCAGCTGTGGTCCGGCCCGACGATGGTGGTGCCAATGAGCTGGAGGCGGTTGCGCCGGCTGAAGTCGACGCTGCTGGAGCGGCATGTGCGGCCGGCTGGACCTGCTGCGGTGGTGGCTGAGCGGGTACCGGAGTAGGAGTAGTATCTTGCTGCGACTGGACATGCTGCGGCTGGGGATGGGACTGCGATGGATGTTGTTGTTGTTGTTGTTGAGCATACTGTTGCTGCTGTTGCATCTGTTGCTGCTGCTGGAGGTGCTGCTGCTGTTGTTGGAGAAACAGATGGTGATGCTGGGGGTGGTGTTGGTGATGCTGGGCCGCCATGATGTCCGCTGAGCCTCGACGACGGAGACAAGCAACCAGGAGTGCTTCGCTTCCCCTTCTGCCTGGGACCTAGAGATTTTCCGGTCCGAAGGAAGAGCACCGGCTGCTTGGAAGATGGTCGAGGTGCGGGGGCACTGCGGGACGTCGACGGAAGTGGAGAGATTAGGGCAGCCGAGCAGAGAAAGAAGGACCTGACGATCGTTGGCCTCCGATGAGGGAAAGAGGCTGGGAAGCCGATTGTTGGTGTTTGGTCCAGATGGGAGGATGCCCACGCGCAGAGTTGCCCAGGGGGATGGGATGTGCGCGGTGACGGATCTGGCTGCACACAGACACGCACACAGACAACTCCGTCCTTCAAGATTCGAGCACGAGAGCGAGAGGGCGAGAGGGAGACTGGGGAGAAGGATGTGCCCAAGCGGTGCTCTCCACTACTACTCGTCGTCGTGGTGGTGGTGCTGGTACTGGTGCTGCTGTCACACACACACACACACACAGAGAGAGAGCAAAGCAGGGAGGAAGTTGATTGATTGGAATTGATTCATTGTTGGCTGCCTGCCTGCCTGCCAGCCGGCTTTGGGCGCCGGTTGAGCTCTGATTCGAAAATCGCGCTGCTGCCCAAAATGAGGAGGTCTCTCTCTGTCTTCTGTCTCTCTTCTCTCTCTCTCTCTGTGTGTTTGGGTGCGCGCGCGCTTCTCCCCCTTGCTAACTTTTTTAAACTTCCCTGGCTCAGCGCGCTAAAACAAATCCACTTGACCAGCATCTGTTCAAATGGGGAAGAGACGCGCGCCCGCCCGCTTCCGCGTTTCACCTCTTCTTCTTGCCCCCTCCCCCCGGCTTCCGTCAGTTCCCAGTCTTGCTTCCTTGAAACCCAAGATTGATCTGTCATTTGGCTTCGCTGCTACCGCGGCCCTTGGAGTCTTGGAAGTAAGAAGCTCCAGTGAAAAGCAAGTTCATCCCCCCTCCCCAGACTCAAGGCTCAATAATAATGTTTCGTGCGTAGAGGCACTCGTGCGCTCACCGCGAACGGATTTGTCAACAAGGAAGCCGCGCAGGCAGGTTGGCGCGTCTTTGATCGAAGCTACATTCTTGCTAACATCCAGCATTTCACACGCTTCCCCAGCTGGTGTGCTGGCAAACGTCCACACGGCTCTGTGGTCATGTCGATTGGATGCCTGCTAGTTCCCTACAGTATGTAGGAGATGTGCGTTTGTGCATGCGTAAGAAAGTTCTGGGAGCCCCGCGCGCGAGTTGTGGCTGCAGAACAATCTGTACCAACCCGCTGGCTTCACGATTGCCCGTCACTGATAAAATGTTCGCTCAACAACACCTGCAAAGCCCAAACATCACATTGGCTCTGTGCTCCCGCCGGGACAGGTCTGTGAAACGTTGGCCGATTTGCACTGCCAAGCCGCTCTCCTTGCGACCCGCCCTACCGAGCGCGCTGCTTTTGTGTGATCAGAGGAGCCTGATGAGAGACTGCTGCGGCCAATGCAGATGCAGACCCAACATCTTGGCCAGTGCGCTGCCATTCTCCACCATCGTCACTTGGCCATCCGACGTTCCGTCGTCCTCCTCCAGCCACTCGGCCATGTCCCAAACTGACATGTGGCCCTGTTGTCCTAGCATCAAGTTTCCAAACAAAGATTGCCAATTCTCCCACTCTGACAAGAACATTCCTAGTGGGCGTCTAGCTCCCAGCACCTTTCACAGGAAGATTCCGAATCCCGGGCGCAAGCCTCACTTTGGGACAGCTTCTACAGTACATCCTCACACCCTGTCCTGCCAGCCACCTTTGTGTTCTGTTCTGCAAAGGGTGTGCTCCAAGGCAAGGAGGCCGTGCGGTGATGCATGCAACTTTTTGGTGGACAACAGTTTCTCTGCCGATGTGTTGGCTGCCTCACCTCACGAAGTCATCGATGGTCCCAAGAGCTCGGAGGCTCGCTCGTATGCTCGTCAAGGCTAGCTGAATCCTTTCCATGCACAGATGACGATGGCCGAGGCTGATCTGAGAGGCTTTGCGACGTGCAGTCGACCAGTCATGATGCGCTTTAAGAGACCGACGCATCGGTGCCCAAGAAAAAGGCATCGACCTGCATCTAGCGCACAACGCTTTAAAGCCCCAAAGGCCGCAAAGGAAACACAGATTTCGTCCACTTGGCGGCGGCGGCTGCCGCTGGCGCTGGCGCAGGGAGGCTTGTGCTGCAGATTGACCTTGCATTCCCTGGAGATGATGCCAGCGAACAAAGGGCAATTTATGTTCCTTTGTCCAACATCCAAAGAAATTTGGCGCGTGCGAGATCGACAGGCCGAAGAGACATTTTATAGCTTAAATTTCGTAGCGCACGTGACTCCATGATCGGGGAGCTCGGCACCTTTTGCGCTCCCAAATTTTTGAGAAGGTCCACACTTCGCAGAGAAAGAGAAGGTCAGCCATGTCAAGCGTCATCAAGTAGCTACGCACATTCCCAGGATGTCATCTGAGTCTCCCAGTATAAAGACCGCGTTCAGCGCAGGGCTTCTCGAAGAGGCGACGTCCCAAGACTTTGCCGCAGATTACGCAAAGTCGCAACCATACCGACACGCCGTCGTCCCCGCCCTGATCGATGACGCCCTCCTCCAAGCCGCGCGCGAAGAGATCGTCGAAGAGCTGCGTTTTGCAGAGAAGGAGACTGACATTTACAAGGTGAGCTCTCCAGCGCTCTCACGTAGGCTGGCCAGGACTGAGCTCATCGTGCTGACATTATTCTCTCCTGCCTGACTCGAAAAGGTGAACCAAACGGGAGATCTCGCCAATTTGGACGGACTCCCTGAGGAAGAAGCAGGCCGGCTCAAGAACCTGCTCCGTCTCCGCAATGCGCTGTATTCTGAAGAATTCCGATCCTGGCTCATGGCTGTGACCGGATGTGGCCCCCTCAGCGCCAAGAAGAAGGACATGAGCATCAACAACTACACTTCCGGCTGCCATCTGCTCAACCATGAGTAAGTTTCTGTCCCAACCGCCCACATCCACAGCCTTTGTTGCTGACGTGCGGAGATTTCTCCATCACTCTCAGCGATGTGATCTCCACCCGCAGAGTATCGTACATCCTCTACCTGCCAGATCCAGCCCAGTCATGGCAGCCAGAGTGGGGCGGAGCTCTTGAGCTGTACCCCGTCGTCAAGGAGGGCGAACCCGCTAACATCCCCTCCAAGACCATCCCACCTCGTGAGTGTTCTTCATCGCAATTATCTAAGAAATGTCTTGCTCATTTACGTGCTCATACATACCATAGAATGGAACCAATTCACCTTCTTCACCGTCCAGCCCGGTCACTCGTTCCACTCCGTCGAAGAGGTTGTTCACCCGACCGCCTCCAGGCTGTCCATCTCTGGCTGGTTCCACAGACCCCAGGCTGACGAGGACAGCTACGACCCCGCCGACGAGGCGCGCGAGGAACAACTCCGCATCGAGCATTCGAGCGCGAGCGCGCTCGAAAGCAAGAAGCGCGCCAAGGAGGAGCGTCCATTCTTGCCATACGGCAGTGAGGATGATGAGCTCCAGCCGCCCGTGCCGGGTGTAAAGCTGAGCCAAGCGGATCAAGACTTCTTGTCCCACTTTTTGAACCCGGCCTACTTGCGCGCCCAAACGCAAGCGGTCCTCTTCGAACGGTTTGGCGACGACTCGCACGTGCTGCTGAGCGACTTTCTGAAGAAGGAACTCGCTGATGCGCTCGATGCTGGTTTGAGACGCGCTGACGCGGACGACGGATTCCAGTGGTGGTCCTCCTCCTCGGGCGCGTCCGACTTTGAGGCGGTCAAGATCCGGCCGCATGATGCGGGAGTCAAGAAGGAGGCAGGATGGGATCTGAGCGGCCCGCCCCATCGCCAACGATTCGTCTCTTTGAGCTCGGGAGCCTCTACCAGCGGTGGACCGCTCAAGTCGAACCCGCCCGCGTCTTCGATCCCTTCCCCCTTGCCGCTGGACGACCCCACTGCGCTCCTGTCGCTGTTGAGAACATTGCTGCTGCCTTCGCCGGCCTTCCGGGCGTTCTTGGCGAACATTACACAATTGGTGCCCCTGGCGCTCCGGACTGTACAGGCGCGTCGGTTCCGACCTGGGTTGGATTACACCCTGGCCGAGTCGGAAGCAGAGGGCGAAGTGGTTCTTGATGTGGGGTTGGACCTGACCCCTGAGATCTGGAACGATGCGAGAAAGGCGGCTGGCAGCAGCTCTGTGGCTCGAAAGGGTCCCAAGGGTCTCGGAGGTGGTGGTTCAGCAAAGAAGGCCAAACCTGCCGCAAACGGCGCGTCTAGCGCAGATGGCAGGCTGAAGGCGCCACCGAAAAGGATTGCCAAGGAGCTGGAGAGGCGGTGGGCTTCGGGCGAAGTTGGTGGATGGGAATGCTACATGGCTCCGCATGAGGGCGAGGAGGATCCAGCGGTGTACCGGAGTGGAGGCTCGGCTTCCAAGTCGAAGGAGAACGGCGGGAAGGCAGAGGAGGCTATGGCCGTCGATGACAACGAGGAAGAGCAAGGCAAAGATGACGAGAACGGCGAGGACGACGATGAAGATATGGAGGATGAAGACGACGAAGAAGAAGACGACGACGACGACTTCGATGGCGTCCTGCTGAACCTGACACCCTCGTTCAACTCGCTCTCGGTCGTGCTGCGGGACGAAGGAGTGATGAGATTCGTCAAATACTTGGGAGCGGCTGCAGGCTCGAGTCGGTGGGATGTGATTGGGGAGTGGAGCGTGGGTCAGCTGGAAGAAGACGACGAGGAGGATGCTGATGCCGATGGTAACTAGATGCGTCCTCGCGCTGCAATGAACAGACACATACCACATCATCGGGACTTTTTCGAAAGGTGTTTTCGCTTGAACTGAGACTGAATCGGCACCCGCAAGATCGAATATTGCTGCCTCGAATGCGGTAATCTATTCTGCATCTCTGACCTTCAATCTACACTTGCCCTAGCAACGGCGGCCGCCCACTCATCCCTCAGCTCCTCCAGCGTCTTACTAGCCCCATCCTGACCCATCGACGCCGATGCCAAGGCGTGGAAGTCGGCGGGGACCATGTTGTGTGCATGTGTTGGTGTATTGAAGAATCGCGTGGATGTGGCCATGGCTGAGGCATCGTCCGCGCCCGTCGCGTCATTGCTGGGGTCGGAAATGAGAATGCGAAGGGGTGGTAGCGGCAATGCATCGTCATCGTCTTCCTCCTCGTCCTCACCATCATCGTCTTCTTCACCGATGGCCTCGTCGCCCTCTTGCTCCTGATTCGGTGATTCCAATCCTCTGTCACGGGCGTGCCTTCGCGCAGATAGTCTTTCCAGCTCGTCCCACTCCCACAGAAGCGGATCGGTGCGTGCGATGCCCCATGGCGCGAGATCGACGAGGAAGACTCGGCCCATGTCTCGGGTGAGATACACATCGAACACGTAGTCTCTGAGGAGTGCAGTCGGCGGGACTCTGCTGTCCGCTTCGTGATCTGCCTCCGTAGTGGGAGCGGGTTGATCGCCTTGCTGCGAGGTTTGGCCCTCAGCCGCTGATGTTGATGATGGTGGCGACGGATGATGTATGCGCTCCTTCCAAAAGTTGGTGATCAGCTTTCGAATCGTCCTTCGGGCCGCCGCAGGCTGTAAGTGAGGGAAAGCGGTGGCTGTGTCTCTTTGAGAGATGGCGATGAAGCGTCTCCTGTGGACGAAGCATCGGAATTCGTGTGAGGTTGGGAACGCATAATGCTGCTTGATGACGAGGTATAGTGGAGGACTCGATGTTTGGTGCTGCTGTCGTCGTTGTAGAGCCATCGCTTCCATATCTGCAGTGATGCTCGTTGGTGAGGGCTCAAGGTACAGCTCGCGGGCTTGGGCAATGTCCGTGGCGACAAAATCGGACGACTTGAGGAGGAGGTAGATGTCTTGCGGGTTCGTGCATCGCAAAGTGGCTCCGGGCACGATCCATGCTGCATCCTGTTGGCAGCAAGGTCATCACGGTCCATAAAAGGCATACCATGAAAAGCTCTCAGTCACTGGCCCGTTACAAAGGCCGCATTGTCTCGCCCATGAACTCACGCGAGGTGCAGACCAGTTGAGCTTGGGAAATATGGCCCCATCGTATTTTTGTATTAACTGAAGAAGACGAGCATGAAGAGCTGGAAAGGTGGGCGCAGGTAGGGCATCTGCTTCATCCGAGCTGTCTTCGCTCTGATCTTCGTCACCTTGGCCTTCGCTTTGTGCAGGCACTGGTACAGGTTCGGGGGCTGTTACTGCCTCGTCTGGAGCTGTTTCCCGTTCCCGTGACCGACTTGGTCCTGTCGAGGATGAGCTTGTCTCTGCTTCAGCCGGATCATCTGGCAGAACGAAGGATCCCGATTCGAGCCAAGGGATGAACTCGGGTTGCACTTCGCTGAGATTGATGACAGTCGCTCGTGGGGCATGCGATCGATGGAAAGGGTACCACCTTTGGAAGGATGTCAACTTCAACGCCAGCGACGACGGTGGAGTCTGCTCTTCTTCATCGGTCGTGGCTGGGACAGCGCTAGCGGACGCTGGGCGCGACTGAGCAGACACGTCAGGCATCTCTTGTTCGTCTCTACCACCTCACCTGGCCAGCCTGAAGTCTGGGTAAGCTCAAGAAACGTTCGAAACGTCCTGGTAGATCACGTGGTGGCTTCAGCCTCGACAAGGTCACGCGGGCGGGTGATCGAAGGAGTCCGTGAGCTGAGTTGTCGTTGCAGTTGCTTCCCTTGGCCAAGTTTTGTGAGGTGCGGCATAACTCCTGTGACTCGTCCTGATCTTTTAGAGGCCGGGAGTCTTGAAGCTGAGGAAAACGGACATGGGGAGTCTGTCCGGGAGTCTGAGTGACTCTCTGCCCCACAACTTTGAAGCTTTGGGTGTTTTTATTGGGGAGAGACAGAAACATGAAGGTAGGCAGCATGGGTTCGTTGCCCTGTGCTCCAGTGCTGACAAGGACGAGGGCCCAGCCTGCCAGCCTGCCAGCCAGCTGGGATCAGTGCGTCGCTGCCGGGATTGTGCTTGGCTCCTGCTGCTGCTGCTGCTCAATTTGGGTCTCTCAACTCTTGACTCTGTTTCTGTTCTCCATACTTGCTGTGTGATTTCTCCGCGTCCCTATTCTCTTTGGTCATTCGGCTCCATATGAGAGTCCAGAGCTGGGGCAGAGGGATGAGCCGAAGCACAGACGAGTAGATCCCACTGCGCGCTTCTGCCGGGAACCGCAAGAGGGCTTCTTCTCAACAGGAACACAGATCTTTCTGCACTGGTAAGCCTCAGGGCAGACAGAAAGTGTGTGTGCGTCTGTCTGTATGGGAGAGTGTGTGCAGAGAAAGAGAGAGAGAAAGAGAGAGGAAGCCACGCAGCCAGCCAGTGTGGGTTGCAAAATAGAAAACGGGGAAACGTCAGTGCGAGTGCGTATGGACACACAACAACCATCGCTCTCCTCTGCATCGACGACGACGACGACTCACTCTTGACAGCCGCGGCATCGTGCAGATCCTAGCCCTCCTCCTCAGAGATTCATAGTAATCCTCCTCCACTCACGCGTACATATACCTCGTCAGCTCAAGCCCATCTCCTCCGTCGTCCCTCGAGCAACCATGGCACACGCCCCCATCAACGGCGTCAAACTCAACGGTGAGCATCCCCCCATCCATGAGCCCCATCTGACTTGGACACAGACAATATCCGAGAACCCTTTGCTGACCCTGGATGGCCACCCATACAGCTATCGATGACCCATTGAAGGTCGTAAAAGTCCTCGCCTCTGACGGCAGGACGGGCGAGCAGCGTGAACTCGCATACACAAATTGCAAAGTCATTGGAAACGGTTCATTCGGTGTCGTGTTCCAGGCTCGCCTCATCCACACAGATCCCTCTTCCTCAGGAACAGGTGGTGATCCATCCGACCCTTCCTCATCCGCACAGCACAGCACCTCACCAGCTTCGACAGAAAGAGCAGCAGCAGAAGCAGCAGCTGCAGCTTCAGCCGCTGCTCAAGCAGGGCATGTGACAGAGGATGATGTCGCCATCAAGAAGGTGCTACAGGACAAGCGTTTCAAGGTGAGTTTGCTCTTTCTCCGCTTCTCCCACGAATCCTCGCGATGATATGCTGAGTCCCACACGATCTTCTTCTCTTCCATTCAGAACCGTGAATTACAAATAATGCGCATCGTAAAGCATCCAAACGTAGTGGAACTGAAGGCATTCTTCTACTCAAATGGCGAAAAGGTACGCACCTTGTCCCTGTGCCCCTATAGCTGAGGTCCGGCGTGCGAACATTCCCCAAACTGACCACTTGCAAACTGCATTCCTCTCTACGCAGAAGGATGAAGTCTATCTAAACCTCGTGCAGGAGTTCGTTCCAGAGACAGTCTACCGAGCGTCGCGAACCTACGTGAAGATCAAGCAGACCATGCCTATGCTCCTCATCAAGCTGTACATGTACCAGCTCCTCCGATCACTCGCATACATCCACTCGATCGGCATATGTCACCGTGACATCAAGCCACAGAACCTGCTCCTCAACCCACACACGGGCGAGCTCAAGCTCTGTGACTTTGGCTCAGCCAAGATATTGGTCGCCGGCGAACCCAACGTCAGCTACATCTGCTCTCGATACTACCGAGCGCCCGAGCTCATCTTTGGAGCAACCAACTACACTACCAACATCGACATCTGGTCCACAGGATGTGTCATGGCCGAGCTCATGCAGGGCCAGCCGCTCTTCCCGGGCGAGTCGGGCATCGACCAGCTGGTGGAGATCATCAAGATCCTCGGCACGCCCACACGCGAGCAGATCAAGACGATGAACCCCAACTACATGGAGCACAAGTTCCCCCAGATCCGCCCACACCCCTTCAGCAAGGTCTTCCGACCACGCACTCCACCGGAGGCGATTGACCTCATCTCCCGCCTGCTGGAGTACACACCACAAGCGCGGCTGACTGCCATCGAGGCCATCTGCCACCCCTTCTTTGACGAGCTGCGGACGAGTGAGGGCCGACTGCCAAATGGCCGCGAATTCCCACTGCTTTTCAACTGGACGCGCGAAGGTGAGTTCTTCTATACACTAGAAGTCTTTGAGCTGCCTCTGTGGGCTTCATTACTTTGG
This sequence comes from Tilletia horrida, assembly GCA_001006505.1. NCBI lineage: Eukaryota > Fungi > Basidiomycota > Exobasidiomycetes > Tilletiales > Tilletiaceae > Tilletia > Tilletia horrida. The sequence goes on from LAXH01000027.1 coordinate 16,508, forward strand.
ATGTGTATGCTGACGAGGTTTTACTCCCTTACCTGATTGTTCTCCAGAACTATCCATCAGACCAGACCTCATCTCTCGTCTCGTACCTTCGCACGCGGAGGCGGAGCTGCTCAGCCGGGGCATCGACGTGCACAACTTTGACCCTATTCCGCTCGAGAGCTTGCGCGTCACGTTGGATTGAGGGTAGTCGCGCGGGAGCAAATGCAGTTGTATCAACGCGGCAGAGGGATCACGGTGCAAAGCCACACCTGGTGGATCGCGCCGATGCACGCTGAAATTCCATAAGTTGGCGTGGAGCGGCGGATCTCATCGTCACGCCGGCAGAAAAGGTACGCGTCTGATGCGCTCCCGATGCACGTGCTCATCGATTTGCCGGACGGAGCTATCGTTGTCGTCGCATGCTCGGACCATCCTCCACCTATCGCCTTTGGAGCGCCGAGCGCCCTGTTTCGACCTCGCCTTCGTTACCGCGACGTGTGCAAATCTCAAATCTCCCGCACCTACTGCAGCCTACCCAGTCACGCGCTTTTATGAATCGCGTTTGATGCCCGCCTCGCATCGCCTTCGTTCCCCTCCTGCATTCGCAAGTCAAATATCCTGAACGCTCTGCTCTCTGGCTCTTTTTCTCTCGATTGTTCCAATACTTCCCCCTTTGCAACTTTCTCTCTTCCCACAACCAATCCGCCTACCCACCAACCTCAACGCTGTTGCTGACAAGCTACGAAACGAACGACAATTTTGGAGACAAGACTCGCAACGTCAAAAAAGTTCAACTCAACTCTTTCATACGCGTCACGAAAACCCCGTCACACCGTCTTTCTCCCTCCCAAATGCGCACTTGACCCCCGTCGCTCTTGTCACATTCGCACTCTTTCCCCATCAAAGTCACACATTTTCCCATACCAAGGCCCACAACAAATGGTTCACCTCGAAAGTTGCTCTTCCGCCCTCCTCAATTACTTCTTCTTCTTCCTTTTCTTCTTCAAAAGGTCCGGTTTCCCTTCTTTTTCTTCTTCTTCTTCTTCTTCTTCTTCTTCTTCTTCTTCTCTCTATTCGTCACAACTGCGCAAGACTCGTTTAACGACACGGCTCATCCCCCTCGGATTCGAACCTGAGACATCGGGCGAGGTTGTCCACTCGTCCGATGAGACCACGGCCAGGGCACTCGGCTGGGGCGATGGACACGTGCATGAGCGTTGCGGAGTGGTCGCTTCTCGTCAAGCCAACGGTCAGGAGAGGCCAGTGCCCCCAATCCTTCTGTTCTCCTCCTCTCTTTCCCTCTTCCTTCTCCCTGGTTGCTTCGCAAAACAAGCAAGTGTGTGTGTGTGTTTGTGTTTTCCCAGTTTGTGTCGCTCTTCCCTCTCTTTTCCTCCTCTCCTCATGAAACTCTCTGAGCTTTCTCCTCAAGTATCCTCTCTCATCCAAACACCCCCTCTCTCTCCTGCCCCAAGTCCGAAACTGTGTGTGTGTGTGTTTTCTCTCTCTCTCTTTCTCCTTTGTTCTTGAATGCGAAATCGATTTACTCTTCTCCTCTCATCTGTCGCGAACGCGCTTCTGAGTGCATCTCGTGGCAGAGTCGGAGCTTCTTCTATGTATGAAGAGGTCCTGGGCAGGGGTTGAGGACTCGTCCTCTTCCTGCCTTCCTTGACCGGCTAGGAGGGAAGAGGTGCATCGGCAAGGTCCGTGACCAAGTAAGTGGTGCTGAGATCAAGTGAGCTCTATCTGGAGATGTGGGGGCAAAAGGAGGAACGCGATGCGGGGGCTTGCTCAATAATTCCGAGCACGCTTGCGAGATGTACTTTGCCCAGGGCGCCAGCTCGCTCACTCAACAGAATCTCAAGTGTACCGGTTGGTGGCTGTCCCCGTCCTTTGGTTGGACTTGAGGGGTGGTGGGCTTGCACTTTCATGTGCATGGATCTACAGATTGAGCATCTGCGCAGCACATTCGCTTTCCATACCAGGGTTGGGAACCAGCCTGGCTCCGCATGCATTTTGCGAGAGACCCAGCTTGGAACGGCCCGACGCTCACTTCCTTGCTGGCCCTGAGCCATCGAGATGAGGCGCAAGTCGGCTCTCTCTTGTGTATGTATACAAATCCGAAAGGAATGTTCTTCCCTCACCAGTATGTACATTTGAGCGAGAGTGAGTGAGTGAGGACCCAGCTCGTCAGACTTGACAATCGGATTGTGGATAAGAAGGAACCAAGCAAGCGCACATTTCCTACATCTCTCCCTCCTCCCAACCACCGCATACACTCGGCCATAGCATCAGCAGTAAGCAGCAGCAGCACATCATGGGAAAGAAGGACACCAAGACCGACGAGGCGAGCGGCAACATGCTCTCCCTCATGATGGCCCAGGTCGAGGATCTCGACTTTGGCGTCGAGGCCAGTGAACAAGACCCCAAGCGACTCCTCGTCGATGGATTCCAGTGAGTGAGGCCGTTCCCCATTCCCTGTCAGCGCCTCATCGAGACTGAAGTATGGGGTCAATCTCTTCTTCTCAATCTGCGCTCAGAATCTCACGGCTCTTTGCCATCGTCGACGTGAGTGGACGCAGGCACAGAGGTGCTGTGACAAAGAAGCAAAGGAAGCTGATATACCAGCTTCTGTCACCCTCTCTCACACAAATCCCACAGTTTGCATTGGGTCAGGCCGGCAAGGAGGACGGCATTCTCTCAGGAATGGACCTGATGTCGCGCGAAAAGGCAGTCAAGTCGATCAACGGCACCTTCCGCATCGAGGCCGTAGGCGACGACAAAAAGGTACAGCAATTCTACGTCGACATGAAGAAGGACGGCAAGATCTCCCTCGGACCCGGACCGGACAAGCCCAAGCCAGACGTCATTATCCGCGTTGCGGACCGGGACATGATTGCTCTTGCTACCGGAAAGTGAGTAGTAACCAAGCGCGGCTGGCTGCTACCAAGGAGCTAGGCGTCGCGCGTGGTCAGGGGGTTGGTTTTGTCCAGCAGCGAGCTGAACCCCCCCGGAACCTTTCTCCTTCTCCTCGCCCTTTCCCAGAATCACACCACAGGTCGCCTTCATGCGCGGCAAGATCAAGGTCAAGGGAAACATTATGAAGGGCCTCCAGATGCAGACCGTCATGAACAAGGAGACCGGTAAGCTCTCAAAGCTGTAAGGAAGCAAGAGCAGCTCTCTCCCCCTTCCCCACTCCGCGTCGCGGTCCACCCCCCCCCCCCCCCCCC
>LAXH01000027.1:20345-34247 GCA_001006505.1 Tilletia horrida
AGAAGACGTGAATGCGCGTCGGAAGTAGAGTCGAGAAGAAGGAAAATCCCGTCAAGAGTTTGCTTGGGTTTGGCGCGGCAGGGCAACAACCGTAGGGCGGCGAGCTTGCAAGGAAGGAGGGGTGAGGAACCATGGACGGACGCGGGAAGCTAGACGAGTTCGAGTTCGACAGAGGAGAGAAAGCGACGAGGAGAAAATCGGAGAAGAGTGGCGGGAGAGACGAGAGGAGAGAGAGATTCAAGTGAGAGTGACGTCTTGGAGAATGGCCCTTTTTTGATTGCAGAACCATGCTGTGTGAAGAAGGGGACCGGTTGGTGGGGCGGATCGAGGGCTACGGTGACCGTTTCTAAAGGAAGGGGCAGAGGAGCGCGCGGCGTTTCTTGTTTGCAAGGGAGACACAGCAATTTTCGAGAGTTGGAAACCGGTCAAAGCGGATTTGGGAAGCCGAAGGTTTGCGATCAGGGAATCTTGGACGGACAGAGACTCGGGAGCCAATAAAACGAGTGAATGTTGAGGTTGTTCTCCAAGGCGCGGGCGGACAGGGTCGGAATCATCTGAGAATGTGAACGAGGGAGGGGAGAATGGAAAGAAGGGGCAGGGAAACGTTGAAGGTGAAATGGGCATCAGAACTCGATTTCGTTGACGGTAAGCGGACGTAGAGGCAGGTGGGTGTTTATATGTGTGGCAAGCCGGAAGGGTTAATGGACCCTTTTCAGGGAATAGGTCGGCCTGCCGGTTGAATCTCCTTGCTTGAAAACTAATTCGGACCTGACGGAGATCTCGGAATCAGAGAGCCTGGCGACGCGGGGGCAAAAATCGACGCATGTCTTGCGCTTGAGAGATTTAGTACCCTTGGCCACCAGAGAAGTTGCCCTGAGGAGCACCACCTTGGTAGTTGCTGTGTGCGCATGTATGCGGAGCAAAAGGCACGGGAAGGAAGGGCGAGTAGAGAACACGAGGCCAGGAAGGACGGGGACAAGGCAGAAAACACAGAGGCGGAAGCATTAGAACATCGGTCCGGTGCAAGTTAAATGAGGGGAGAAATTCGACTCTCGAAAAGCTTGTGCGGATTCGAGAACAGGGACCAGAAGCGCAGCCGAGAAGAAAACTTACCCTCCGTAGCCACCCTGGGGCTGACCGTAGCCGCCACTTTGTTGGCCGTATCCACCAGCCTGCTGGTTGGGGAAGCCACCCTGGGCGAATGCACCCTGTTGGCCAGGGAACCCGCCCTGCTGGCCAGAGTAGCCACCGAAGCCACCCTGCTGGCCGCCGAAGCCTTGTTGGCCACCGAAGCCACCTTGAGCACCGTACGAGCCTGTTGTTTGTTACAATGGATGGGCGCATACACGCAGAGTGGAAAAATCGGAAAATGCGTCAGAAACACGGATACACATGTGCCAGTTTTATTTCAATTGACACCGATGACGAGAGCGAAAGCCGGAGCAAGAGAGGGTGCTACGGGGGATGGGATGTGGATGGGAAGGGAGTTTAATCATACTGACCCTGAGCGCCGTAGCCACCATAGCCGCCCTGCTGGCCGTAGCCACCGGCGTTGTAGCCGCCTCCTCCACCACCGCCGGTGCGAGAGTTGGCCATGTTGACGCGGATGCGACGGCCGTCGAGCTCAGACTCGTGGAGCGAGGAGATGGCCGCGTTTGCCTCGTCAGCAGTGCGGAAAGTGACGAAGCCGAAGCCACGCGAGCGACCAGTCTCGCGGTCCTTCATGACGATCTGAAAGGATGGAATGTGAAGGAGGGAGTGTGAGCAGCTGGAACACCCGCATACATGCGGCCGAATTCCCTAAACAGGCCAAGAAGATTGTTCACTCACGGAGTCTTGAAGGTCGCCGAAGGGGGAGAAGGCATCACGGAGGCCTTGGTCGGTGGTGTGCCAGGAGAGGTTGCCGACGTAGATCTTGACAGGGCTAGCCATTTTTGGATGTTCTGGAGAAGGGTGAAGGGTGAGAAGTGTGCAACGTCGTGCGTGCGATTGGAAGGATTGGGGAAGATGGGGAGAAGGGAGAGCGCAGTCAGTCATGCGGTCTGATGCATCCAGTGGTGTTGTGCTTGCTTAAGACGCCGGGGGACTTACAAGAGAGGAAGAAGTTGCGGGAGATGCGAGGGGAGCGGATTGCTTGGAAGAGCGATGCTGGTGAGCTTGAAGGACTTGCTAGAGTCTGGGACTGGGTCGTCAAGAGCGAAAGAAAAGGGTGGGAATGCTTTTTTCTTTTGATCGAAGTGCGATGGGAACCGAGGCGAGAAGTCGGGGGCGACGTGACACGAGAGCGGTTTGCGAGAATGGGAAGAGAGACGAACGGGGGACGGACGAAGGGGGGAACACGCAGGAATCCGGACTGAAGAAAGGGCGCACTTGATATGGCGTTTCTTCTCGTGAGGTTTCGAGTTGGTGGGTGGGATGGGCAAAAGGGAAGAGGCGAAGCCCGTGGGTTTGGTCTGGCTGGATGGAATCCGTGTGAACTGTTCACCCTCTCTCACTCGCTGACTGACTGACTGACTGACTGCTCTCATGCCTGCGTCTCTCTTCTCCCCCCCTTGGGGAGGGCGACACCGCCACTGCGGGCCCTTCCCAGTTCCCACACACGACCCGCATACGTGTGCCCGACCTTGGCTGGCCCCAAACCTAATATCCCGCGCGAACAAAAAGGAAAACCTGCCCGCAAAGCGACTGGTCCAACAAGGGTCTCCAAAAGCCTGTTTGTTCGGTCACCGGATTACAATCCTTGTCAGTCTGTGGCAGCGTGTTGTAAGTTCTTTGCCACTCAGGGGCCCCCAGTTCTATTCACACAGACCCTTGGCCCGGTCCAAGACCGAGGTCACCACGGCCATCTTAACCAGGGAAAAGCCAGGCAGCTCACGTGGTTCGTCCGGTTGGACAAAATAAAATAAAACGCGCCGGCATGGTTCAGAATTATGCAGATGGACGCACCACCTCTTCTGTCAGCGTGAGCCTCCTCCAATGCCGCCTTGTATGCTTCTTCATGGACGCTTGACTCTAACCTATCAGCATGCTGTGTGTCGTGCTCTCATTCTAGAAGCAAAGGGCGAATGGACGAGGGCTGTTTCGGTGTCTTCTACTACCCTGATTGCGCTTCCGAGAGAGCCTTCTGTCCAATTGAATGCTCATTTGCTCATGGCGCTGATCAAAGGCAAGCGAACGAACAATGCACATGACTTTTCCATCTCGGGTTAGGACTTCAGGAGAGCCACATCATGGCGGGTAGCGACGAAGAAAGCAGCGCCCACCAGACGCACCTTCCAGCGAGTGAGCACACAAGACACCGAAGGGTTCCATCCTGCTCCTGAGCGCGCACACCCAGCAGCGCTCCCTCGCGAGCTTATCAGAGGCCGGGCCTCAGACTCTGCAGTGCTGCACCCTACTTACACTGACTTTTGACCACCATTCTGGCCTTGAAGCAGGGTGCCGAATAGATCCGCACATGCGCTGATGCTGACCAACTCCAATCTTGGTCTGCTCCAATCTCGTGTGCCCATATCCCAGATCAGACACAGCTCACCTTGCAAGTCCCCTTTTCTCGCAGCATTTGACTACCGTCCTTTCATCCTCCTTCAGCTTCAGGCCTCGACGCATATTGCAAGGGATTGACACCGGACCAATTCGTCGGACCAGCTCGTCGCCCTCGCCCTGCATCTTCGGTGGCCTGTATTGCATGTGGGCGTCAAGCCGTCATGTATGGGTAGGCCAGACGATGTGGTGTCACAGCTCGGTTCTGCCAAGTCAGCTCCACGTGATCGGCAGTTGACACGGAGTAGTGAATGAAACGGACTTGCGGGTGGCCAGTAGGGAGGGAACAAGTGACTCATTTCCACTCAGTCCGAAGGCGAGGCGAATGCTTGGGCAACTTGATGACAGAGACCTGCTTCGGCAGATGGTGCACCACCGGGATTGCTGACCTTCGACGGGCTCAGAAGGCACATGGCTCTGTCCCTCCAATGTACGCCTCTGCGCCGATCAAGTTAGAAGCTTTGCTCATGTAACTTGGAAGCAGTTGAAGCAATGCTCCTTCACCCCTGGTGCCATCAATGCTTGGAATCTTGGACCCTGATGCCGGCCCACACACATAGAAAGTTCATACCCAGCTAAGTAGCGGGAGGCATGGCACTACTAAGCCGACCACCCCGGCGCACACGACTTTGTCCACTTTTGTTCGCTGCCGATCAAGATCTTTATTAATCCAGGAGGCGCCCCGCCCAGCTGTCTAGCTCAGGCTGCCGATGTGCCGACTCACTTCTGAGACGGCTGTCTGGCCGCATGACTGTTACACCTCTGTGCTGCTGCTGCTGCTGCTGCTGCTGCTGCTATCTGTCCAACATGTCTCGGAGGGCCGTGAAGAGGGACGTGTGATGTCCGATTGAGCAACAGCTTTTGATGTTCTCCAAAAATCCATTTTGCTGATCAAGAATTCAAGATGCTGGAATTATGGCTCTCAATCAAGCAAGTGAAAGTGATGACATCGTGTCCCGACATCCGCGCCAGCAGCATGGAATACTTTTGCATGCAGAGAGGCAGGGTATACAGTAGGAGCTCGGGGGGTGGGTTCTCTCCAGCATGCAGTGCGCTGCACTTCCTGCAGTCTAGGCCCTCACGGACTGTGGATCGACCTGCGCTGTGGGCAAGCTGCAGCTTCTGTTTGCCTCCTTTTCTTCTCAGATCCTCTCCCATTCCACAGCTTCGGGCGATGCGCGGAAGCTTGGCAGGAGATCCGAAAATTGCCCATCTTTTCCAGGGTCGGACTTCCTGCGACAAAAACGAGCTGTGCCGAGCAGCTCGGCCAGCATCAAGTGAGCAGTTTAGAGCTTTGTTTTTCGTCACAGAAAATTGAGCCTCTTTTCGGGCGCTAGTCACTGCTGTAGCACCGCCATACAGTCAGTGATAGGGAACCACCTCCCTCATCTCTCTCTCGCCTGGCCTCATCAGAGCACAGGAAAAAGGGCGCGTCTGTGACCTCCAACCATTGCACCATTCACTGGCCTTTCCCCTCTTCGCACCTGTCTTCCATCTCTCTCGCCACTCCTCTGCGTCTCTGCGCCAGCATTAGCATACCACAAGTCCAGGACAGTCTGACGGTTCTTCTCCATCGAGGGCCAAGTCTGAGCTCGGGGGAGGGGAAAGGAAATCCTACTCCACCATTTCTATCACCACACAGCCTCTCGGATCACAACTCCCTCACAGAGCCATCCCTCACAATATCATCCTAGCCAAGGGGCTGTTCGCGACGATGCATCTCTCCTCCTTCTCAATATCATCACCATCGTCATCATCCTCGTACAAGCCCAGGTCGGGCTTTCGCTCTCTCGCGACGGCTGTTGCGACTGCCATCCTCGCCGCCTCCTTACCATCCTTGACGGCGGCAGGTGACTGCACCCATGGCGACTCACGATGCGCAGGTCAGTATCAGGTCATCAACACCAACTCGACCGCATCCGGCATGATGATGGGCCTCATCAACCAGTACACCGTCTTCATTCTCGACAAGACTGAAGGCAACCGGCACCTAAGACCAGACGGCAGGCCATACTGGGGCTCCTTCCTCGACCTGACCACAAATCAAGTCGTTCCCGCCGACACAAATACAAACGCGTTCTGTGCGGGTGGCACCACATTAGGGAACGGGTCCTGGATCGTCGCTGGCGGCAACCAGCCAATCGACCAAGGTGGAGCACCGACACAGATCATGACCGCCTCCGGAGTCTACAAAGATTTGGACGGCCGCAAAGCGATCAGAATCATCGAGCCCAACAACTACTACGCGAACGACTCAAATTTGGCCTGGTTTGACAACTACCAGGCTAACAATGCCACTCCTATCACAGGCACCGGTCTACAAATGCAGTCGTGGCGTTGGTATCCAGGCGTAGAGCCCTACTGGGACGGAAGCGCAGTTCTCATCGGCGGTGCCAACAATGGTGGCTACATCAATCGAAACTTGCCAAACACGGACCCTGCATTCGAATACCCACCAGGGCAAACCGGTTCTCTCGAGAACAATGCATTCTTCTACGGCGGAGCTAATCCAACATACGAGTTCTTCCCATCCAAGGGCACACTTCAGGTTGTCCAGTTCATGAACAAGACCAGTGGTGAGTATGCTTCTGCACCCGGGTTGAGATGAACAGCTCGTCATGCTAGATAGTTTTGCTGAAACACGACCCATTTGTCCTTGCTCTCAGGTCTCAACATGTACCCACACACCTTCTTGATGCCCGACGGACGTATCTTCATGCAAGCAAACTTCAGTACAACGCTCTGGGATCCCATTCTTAACCAAGAAGAAGCATTGCCAGACATGCCCGGTAGTAAGTTCATTTTGTGACAGATTGCATTTACGAGGCACGCTGTCTGAACCATGACTCTTTCCCCAACTTCTACAGAAATCATTCGCGTATACCCAGCCTCCGGCGCAACGGCCATGCTCCCACTCACCCCGGACAATAACTACACCCCCACCATCCTCTTCTGCGGTGGCATTTTCTTGGAAGATCAGGCTTGGGGTGATTACACCGCGCCACGGACACCTGTGTTGAATATCGACGCATCAGATGACTGCTCTTCGATTACACCGGTCGACTCGTCCGGAAACATAAATCAAAATGCCCAATATGTGCAAGAGGAGAGGATGCCTCAGGGACGCACCATGGGGCAGTTTGTTCACCTTGCTGACGGTACCATGGTGGTCCTCAACGGTGCCGCCAAGGGCACTGCGGGGTACGCAAACGTGTCGTGGAACATCGTCAATGCTGGCACAGCCAACGAGGTCCGAACAGAAGGTCTCGCGCAGAACCCCACCTATCAACCACTGATCTATGATCCCAAGAAGCCCCTCGGCAAGAGGCTGTCCAACAAGGGCCTCGGATATTCTGACCACGAACGGCTTTACCACTCCTCAGCCATCCTCGTCCCTGACGGCTCTGTGGTCATTTCTGGCTCCAACCCACACCAAGATGTCGCTTTGACCATGCCTCAAGGCTTGTCGCCCCAGGCATTCAACACCAAGTACGTGATCGAGAAATGGTACCCGCCCTACTACTTCCAGACGCGACCGCAACCTTCAGGTTTGCCCACGTACATCCCTTACGGCGGCAAGCCCTTCACGATCAAGATTGGTGCTGACTACATGGGCCAATACTCCAACTGGCGCGCGGCTGCGACAAAGTTCCGTGTCATCAGAACCGGATTTTCGACACACGCCATGAACATGGGACAGCGCTCGATTGTCTTGCAATCCTCGTATACGGTCAACGGTGACGGCAGTGTCACCTACCAAATGAGCCCGATGCCTCAGAATCCGAACCTGTTTGCGCCGGGACCCGCCCAATTGTTCGTCGATGTGGATGGAATTCCCTCGTACGGTCAACTTGTCCAAGTCGGCTGGCCCAATGCCAACTTTGCACAAGCGGTGCCATACATCTTCCCGAACAACACGGCACTATCAGCACTGCCTCAATCGGTGAACAACTCGATGTACAACGAGATCCCACCCGAGGCCAAAGGTGACGGCGGTGTGAGCATAGGCAAGATAGTGATCATCGCCGCGATTGCAGTGGTGGCCATTGTAGTCGTGCTGCTGGGCTTCTTCTGCTGGCGTCGCCGACGCGCTTCGAAGCAGTCGATGCTGGGCGGTGGACCTGGTGGCAAGCGCGCCAAGATGCCAACCGGTTACGCACCTACTCCCGGAGGAGCGTGGCAACCGAGCAAGGCTGGCGCTGGTGGGTTGGGAATGGGTCTGGGTGCTGCGGGCGGTGCGGGCGAGTACTCGCGCGTGGACACGCCGACGCATACATTTGGTGCATCGGGAGGCAACTTCCGTGGCAGTGTGGGCACGTTTGACACGTTCCAGATGAAGGATGTGAGCGGTTCGGGCAGCACGCCTGTTGGTCTGATGGGTGGTGGCCCACCTTCGGAGAGCAGGGAGGCTCTGGGTGCTTACTTTGACTACCCCGGGCAAGGCCAAGGCGGTCGAGCACCTGGCGCAATAAGTCCGATACCGATGAAGAGTCCATTGGGCAGATATGACGAGGGAGCGGCAAGTCCGGCCTTCTCGACACGGGAGCTGCCGATCGATGGTGCGCGCTCGACTACGCCGGGCATGGCCAGTATGGGCTCCAAGGGCCCGCCCTCGGGCATGCTTTCGCCCTACGGTTACCAGCCGTATGACGATGGCTACCAACAGCCAGACGCCTACGGTGGCGGAAAGCCTCAACAAGCATATGCGCAACCTCCTCAGCAGCAACAGACGCCGCAGCAGCAGTATTCGTCTCCACAGCCACAGCAGTACCAGCCGCAGGCGCAGCAGCAGTATCAACAACCACCACAGCAGCAACAGCAATACCAGCAGCCGCAGTACCAACAGCCCCAACAACAGCAGCAGCAGCAGCAAGCGTCACGCGGCTTTGGTGCGATTTCGCCGTCATTGTCGCATGTCACGGCAGTGGGAGCAGGAGGCGGAGCGGCGGCAGGGGGCATGTATGCTCAGAACTTGAGGGCCAATGTGCCAGCCCAAGGAGGCTTACCTGTGCAAGGTACGGACTCGTTCTACCACTCGAGCACGGATGGCTATGCGAGCTCGAACAATACGCACGAGCAGGCGTTCTACGATGCGAGCCAACATCAGTCGAACAGTCTTTACGGACACGGAGGACACGGCGGACGCTGAGGAAAGAGCCGAGGGCACACAAACACACACACACGTGTACGGCGGCCGCAATTCCGCGCGCTCTCCGCTCTCGCTGAAGCCTCTGCGCATCCTCAAATCGGACCTTTCCTGTTTCTCTTTCTTGCTCATACAGACAGTTTTAGGCGACCAGCCTCCGACCTCTAGCGCAAGTCTTTGCACGCCCCCTCCTCAGAAAACCCGACAAGCTTCGGCGGACAATCTTCTTCTCTCTCTCTCTCTCTCTCTCTCTCTTCATTTTTTCTGCTTCTGCTTCTTCGACCTTTCTACTTGCTTCTCTGCCCAATCTTTGAGTTTGAGTCGAATCACCGGAAAACACAGACGCTTTTCCCCTTTGATCGACTTGGTGGTCCTCCTCTCCACACTGCTCCGCTCGATCTTGTGGTCAAATTCCGGGTACCCTTGCCCGGGCCCTGCGCACGCCCTTGTGGCTGTACATTTCTTCCTTTCCCTACCCCTTTCCCACCAACCCGAACACGAACAATGGCAAGGTTCTTCGCTTCGAGACGGAGGACCCGCCGTTACGAAGCATGATCTCCGACCCGAACCCAAAGGACTCACCCCCGACGATGACGAGCGGTCACCTTCTCCGACACGCACACGCACATATCCATGTTCTAGATTGACACTTCCTTTGCTTGTCCATCTTTCCCATGTCTTCCTGTTCCATTTGAAACCTGCTTCTCCTTCATCTTTTACACTTCCCCACGTCTTCTTTTCTTTAAATCTGTCCTTTTTTCTTCTTCTCCCCCGTCTGTCTGCTGTATGCGTTTCCCCTTCCCGCCCCCTTTTCGAGACTGTTGAAAGTAGTACAGCCGTGTGTCTTGTCTCTCGCGATCATCTTCTCTCCCTTGTGCTCGAAATACAAAGAAATTCCCGCTCCATCTCCAAGTCTGGACCCTTTGTGCTGTGTGCTTGGGGCTTCGGTGACATGAGGCACGCACGGAATGAGGGAGACGGAGGCACGCAGTCGTCGTCGTCCCTTCTTTCTTCTTCCTGTTGCTGGGAATGAATGGCACGATGGGAAAGGGGCTGTGTTACAGTACATTTGGCCCGTTGTTGCGTGGTTATCACCGAGGCGACGATATACAGTGCATGGTTTACGACTTTACGGTCGTACGAGTACTTACTCTGTTATTCGAGAGTCATGCGAAAAAAAAAATGCGTGGTTCCATCGGAGAATCAGCGACGGTCTCGGCCGGGGGGTTGCGATGAATGAGTCTGATCGAACATCTCTCGTCCCTTTCCTTCCTTCTCCTTGAATCATCAATTGGATCAAAATCAATCAGTTGTGAGCTCTGTTTGGTGGCCGCCCTTCCTGCAGCGGGCAAATTGTATGTATGCACAGTCTTTAGAGCTCATGTTTGATCGGCAATAAGGACCGTCGGTAGTGCGCGCACGCAAGATGCAAAAATGGCTCAGCCCTAGTAGAGAGACACAAAGTGTGGTTGAGGCAAACTCGTTGCTGCTTGATAACCCACGTTCACTTTGGTATAGACTCGGCTCTAAGTATGGGGCAAGGCTCCAACCCAAGCAAGGAGTGCAGAGCATAGCTAACTAACTAACCATACGCAGTCCAGCATGGGTCTTCCCTCCTCGCTGCTCTCTTTCCCACCAGACACGACCCAAGCTTTGGTCTGGCACACAAAGCGCTTGGCCGGGCCCTGAGCCTTATACAGTATCTCCATCTCATCTCATCTCGTCTCTCTCGAATCCACGCCCGGCTCTCCCTCTACTCTCTCACTTTCTCTTCTTGTCGCCTTCATTCACGACTCTGACGACGGAACGACGCTGTCGCCCTGCTTGTTGCGGCATACCAGGTGTAGCAACAAAGATCAATTGCAGAGTGTGCGACCTCATCTGGAACCAGCCTCACGCCCTCACGGACCGCATTCCGCTGCGTCGCTCGGACCCCGGCTTTGCCTCGTTCCTCTGTCGGGCTTCTTTAAAGGCAAGGCTCTTCCCCTTCAACCAAGCTAGGAGAAAGATCCTTGCTGCCTGCCTGCCTGCATTCCAACCTCACAACAGTAAATCCATCAAGGGCGCCAGCATGTCAAACTCCACCAGCCGACCTCGAGGCATCAAGCGAAGGCGGATCGGTAGACACACAGGCCTAGCAGATCGAATTGGTGTCCTCTCCCTCCTCACCCTGGGCTCCCTGGTGTCCGCCCAACAACAGATCCTCGACCCATCAGAGCCCTTCCAAATACCTCCTCTCCTCCAGCCTCGCTCCTGGCTCAACCCCCGACAAATCGCAGCCACCAGCACCAACACCACCCTCGACCTTTCCGCCATATGCTCCTCTCTGGCCACCGTCATTCCGCCCATGCTCGCGGCTGGAGCGGCCCCCTCAAGAGAAAACATCACCCTCGACCATGTCTTTGCCAAATACTACCAGACCGGTCTCAACATACCCTCCCACGAGCTCTTCCTCGACTTACCAACAGGAACCCTCTTACCCTCGGACGATGCTGTCGGCAGCATTAACGCAGCGGGCACCGACTGGGAGCCAGAGGGCGTCATCGCAGACATGCAGTACGGCCTCGAGACCTCCGTTCAGGCCTTGCAGGGAGGACTGCCAAGTTTCTGTCGCTTCGGCGCATCCATCATTACCTCCAACATCTCCCAAGTCTACATGGAAGTCTGGCTGCCCCTTCCCGACTCGATGCCTACTGCCACCACCGACCCGGACCCGGTCCCCTTTGACAACTCCACCGCTTCGTCTTCCTCAGACGGCGGAGACGACTCGCCTTCTTCCAACCAAAGCCCCGCCGTCCGCCGAACGGAACCTGTGCCTGCATGGCTCCGCTCTCCCATCGCCAAATGGCAAGAAAGCATGCGCAGGCGGCAGCAAGAACGAGACAATCTCCAACGCCGACTACTCCTCGCAAACGCCAGGAGACCACCCGCCAACTTTACACCGGCGCCGGATTCCGCTTGGCAAGGTCGCATGATCCACATCGGCACAGGAGCAGCCAAAGGCGCGATCATATGGCCAAACATGAAGCAGATTCTCGCCCGCTACCGAGAAGTCGTCGTCGCTGACAATGTCGGGCACTTCTCTTCTGCCATCTCAGAAGACTGGGCGACAAACGATGCCACCCGGCGAGACTCGGGATACCGTGCCGTGCATCTGAGCACCATGGTCGGCCAAGTCGTTACCAAGACTTTTTATAATGTGAAGCCTGGCCAGCACTCGCAGCAACAGCAGCAGCGAAGAAGGAGAGGCACTCGGTCCGCCTTGCAACAGCGCATGAAGGCAGCCCGAGGTGGGAGTGGTGAACGGCATCATCATCACGGCGGTGATGGAGCAGCAGAAGCAAGTAGCTATCCCAACACTCCCCCGCCGGACGTGCCCATCAGCACAACCGCCGAAGACGCAGACTACGCCGATGTCATGCGTTTCTTGAACCTGCGCCAATCATACGCCTCCAGGCTCGGTTTCAACTCGTACTTTATTGGATGTAGCATGGGTGGTCGACAGGGCCTCTCGGAAGCGGCCCTCTATCCAGCCGATTACGATGGCATCCTCGCTGGCTCGCCTGCAATCTCATTCACCAACACCAGCGCATGGCAGATCTGGGTCAACTCAAAGGTGTCGGACCCCAAGGATCCGGGCTTCATCTCCACCAACTCGTACGAACTCATCCGCAACTCTGTACTCCGGGCTTGTGACGGACTCGATGGTGTCTTGGACGGGGTGGTCACTAATACCTCCGCCTGTACGTTTGATGTCTTTGCGCCGTCTTTGCTCTGTGGCGGTCCTGGTGCACCTGCGAAGGGATGCTTCAATCTCGCTCAGATGGCCACCTTGGAAGGCATTTACAGCAACTATACGGTCGGGCTGAACGACACCCTCGTGCACACTGGTCTACTCCCCGGCTCGGAAATATCCTGGCTCTCCACCGGAGGACTGACGGGCAAGCCGTTTGGCGTGGCGCCACAGTTCTTCCAGTACCAGATATTGAACCAGACCGACGTCGCTCCTGCAATGTTCAACCCGTTCACCCAAGTCTCGGACGCCGTGGTCTCCTTTGGAAACCAGCTCGATCCGGGCAGGACGAACACGTGGTACGAGGACCTGTCTCCTTTCTTGTCTCATGGGAAGCTGCTCCACACCCACGGATTGGCGGACCAACTGATCCCACCGGGCGACTCGGTGCGATACTACCAGGCCGTGAGCAAAGCAGTGGCCGATGGCGACCACGACGCCCTGGCCGAAGCCTACCGACTCTTTCTCGTCCCCGGAATGGCGCACTGCCGACTCGGAGACGGGCCCTGGAACTTTGGTGGGGCCGCCCAGACGGACATGGGCGCCCGTCCGCTTTCGTACGACGCCAAGCACGATGCGACGCTGGCGCTGTTCGACTGGGTTGAGAAGGGCGAGGAACCCGAGTACATTGTGGGCGCGGCGTACAAGACGAGGGAGGAGCAGGCGGGCTATCAGACGACGACTTCGATCCGGGACGATCGGCGGTTCCAGTACGGGGTGAAGAATACGAGAAAGCTGTGTCCGTGGCCGTTGCAGGCGCACTTGCTACCCAATGCTACTGTAAGTCCTGTCCGATGTCTGTGCTATCAGGAGACCGAGACGACTGAATCTGTCGTGCGGCTCTTCTTTTTCCCCAGAGAGCGGATGTGGCTGGCTCCTTCACTTGCAGATAAGGCAGCCCAGTTCTCGTCTCTGAGAAAGGAGACCGGTAAAGCATAGACGGTACCTCCTTCAAAATACTTTCCTTTGTCTCGCTCGACGTCAGGACAATGACTGCGCATATACGGTCGCCCAAAAACAGTCGCCCTCTCAATGGCTTTTCGTGCACTCCTTCACCGCGAGTTTCAGGCTCAATCTCTCGCCCACTCCATCCAACATCGAATCACAAACGGACGATCTTTCGACACAAGCCTGGCCCCTCCCAGGGCTTCAATATAAAACTGGGAGGAGGGGAGAACATGAGGCTCAAGTCGCCTGAATTCTCCCTCGTGCTGCATACTTCGCGCACGCTTACAGACATCACTAAACACACGGACAATGATACCTCCAGCCTCGGCACTACACAATCTGCACCAAGCCTCAAAGCAATCACAAGTCACACCACGACACCAGGCTTCCCGCCATTCCCTAAAGAAAAGGGCCCTCAATCAGTGCTGTATATACACTTGCTCTATCATAAACCCCCCCCCCCCCCCGGGGG
>LAXH01000027.1:34289-116161 GCA_001006505.1 Tilletia horrida
ACCCCTTGCAACAGCAAAAATTCAAGCCATATTTTGTTGGCGTCTGTGGTGGTTCACTAAGCTCCAAGGTACCATCGAGTGTCATTGCAGGGCAGTCTTGTACAGGTCCGATCCAATCTCTTCCTTGAGGGCTGTCATCCTCAGCGCGAGCCACCGCCGCACCGCTTCGGTCGAAGTGCCAGCGATGCGGACAATGACCATTGAATGCTTCTCTGGCGTTTGATGTGCCTGCCCAGGTGGTCTGTTGCCGTTCCCCTCTGGCTGTGACGGTGACGGTGCACTTGTGTGGGGCGGGTCTGATGTGGTGAAGGGAATGTCGGAGAGCGACCAGAGAACGTGGCCGAGCAAGGTGCCTTCCTCGCCATGGACTGCGTCTGCGGAGTGAGGAGATGCCGAAGCGGGGTAGTTCTGGCCGTTTGTCCCATTCGACCACGGACTGAAGACGGGAGTCGCCCTCCTGGTGCGGCGCTGCTCGATCCCTGTGAATTCGCTCTGCAGACGGGCAATGATGGCCTGCACAGCCGGAGCTGAGGACACAGAGTTTCCCAAAGCTGCATCTCTACCATCGATGTGCGATCGTTCTTGAGCTTCCGAGGCTGCGCAGAGGAACAGACTGGCGTACACTGCAAAAGGATGCATGGCATGCGCAAGCGCATTGATCTGTGTCGCTCCGTCTTCCCCATCGTCCTCATCCTGACCTGAGCCCTGTAGCAGTGGGTTCTCCAGCAACAGGACATCCCTAGCTACCACTTTGCCCCCGATTCGGAATTCGTTACGCGACGAGTACGCTCCAAATGCCCAAAGCTCGCCTGCGTTGGACTGATGCTGGGAGGAGTAATACACTCGACCGGGGGTGAACCAGTCCAGGACGACGGCACTGGATGTGCGGGCGGAGCGCAGGTCGAAGCGCTGAGTCTGAGCATAGCGCGCCGAAGCGTACGGAGTGACTGGATCGGGCAGAACGAGAAGCAGAGCGTGTGGACGGACGAGGTAACGGAAATGCTGTGATGTCCATAGCGGAGGCAGTGCTGGCTGATGGGAAGCGTCGTTTACGTTGTTGTTACCTTGCCGCATTTTGAAGACTTTGGTGCTTCCCTGGGTGAGCGTGAGCAGGGTGGAATGAGAGCCGACGTCGATGTCTAGATGGACTTGATCGCCCGAGACGAGCCCGCCGCCGTAGCTAACGATGTACAGGGCGGCCACTGCATTCTTCTTCTTACCGTCGCCGTGGTGCTGCACCTTTGTGCTGGTCTGGATCTGCGCACTAGCATTATGGGAGGAGGTGCGTGGATGGATGAGCTTGAGTGGGAAGGAGAACTGTAGATGCGAGAATGTCGCTCTATGCTCTTCTGCTGCTGGGAAGGAAGAGGATGAACGGAGGACTGCGAGGCCGCTGCCGTGGAAGCTGCTGGTTCGAAGAGGGGAAGGGTCAACTTCTTGCTGTATATCAACGTTGTTCTCCTCGACCCTTTTCGACAAGTAGCCCGCTGCAGATGGCGGAGAAGGAAGAGAGGAGACACTCCATCCTGCCATTACCTCCTCAGCTCCCTTGCTGCTCCAGGCCAGGGTTGAGTGACTGGTTGTTGCGGATTCGTTATCTTTCATTCTGGTGGGACTGTGGAAGCGCGCTTTGCCAGACTGGGCATTCTGATGGCATGCAAACGACACTTAAGCTGCACTCACTGTTTGTCTTGAACGCCGCTCTTGTCGTCAAACGCCGCGTCCAGCCAGAGCATTTCAACTTTTTTTACTGGAACAGCTTCTTGATCCCCCACACCACAACGACGTTCTGGAGGAGCAAGGCCAGCTACACATCAGCCGAAGGATGGGACGAGTTAAGAAAACGAAGAAGTTTGCGCTGGTCAAGCGGATGCTCAATCCAAAGGACCAGAGATTGTGAGTTGTCGCCGCTGCTGCCTGCTTGCTCACCTCACTCAGCTACCACTCATCATTCTCGCCCCCCTCTCAACGCTCTGACAGAAATGACAACTCGAAACCGTCCACAGACAACAAGGGCAAAGGCAAAGCAATAGGCTCTTCAGGAGGAGCAGCTGGAAGCAGCAGTAGCAAGAGTCCAAATGGAGTCCCCGTCAGACATATCAACACCCCTGCCGCCTCCCTCTTCTTCAACCACAACACCGCCTTGGGTCCTCCTTACAGAGTCCTCGTTGATACCAACTTTATCAATTTCAGTCTCCAAAACAAGATTGAGCTCGTTCAAGGAATGATGGACTGTCTCTTTGCAAAGAGTGAGTACTTCTGCCGCTCCCCTCATCGTCAGCTGTTTGGCAAGCACTCACGAGCGCATGTATCACATTGTCTTCAGCCATTCCATGCATCACTGACTGCGTCCTTGCCGAGCTGGAGAGTCTCGGCTCAAAGTACCGCGTGGCTCTCCGTGTCGCACGCGATCCTCGCTTCGAACGGCTAGCATGCTCCCACAAAGGCAACTATGCGGATGACTGCATCATCAACAGAATCCAGACTCACAAGTGTTACATTGTGGCCACCTGCGATCGCGAGCTGAGGCGGAGAGTGCGGCAAGTCCCTGTGAGTCTCGCCTCTATGATACTTGAACGCCTCATTCTAGCACGCTTACCTCTTCTTGATGCATACATAGGGCATACCCCTCATGTACATCGCTCAACACCAATATCGGATCGAACGACTGCCAGACGGAGGACTCCCTTCGTGAAACCCGCCCACTCGACATCATCTCGACAGCTGTACTCTGCACCACCGTATGGTGCGCCTCGTTTTTCTCAAGCATTCATCTCAACTCTGTACCACTACTCGCAAGCAGTTTTCGATTTTCGTTCTCCAGCCCCGACAAGATTCACAGCATGTTTCACACTTCGTGACTAAGCATGATGTCTTCACAGCAGAGCAGAGGTGTGGGCTTGCCATCAGTTCAGTTCCAATCCAAGATGGTGTTGCCAAATGCATCTCACTGATCCTTTTTTGGCCGCGTCTCTTCTGACCACATGAGATGTCAACGTTCTTTTCTCCCCTTTGCCGCCATTCGTTTTCCGTCTCCTGCAGGATCCCATCCCTCCTACAACTCCGCTCAACACTCTGTTGACAGCTTGGAGAGAGTCTTCTCTCTCCAGCCCTATAGCTGTTACCAATTTTTGCGCAGCGGTAGATGGACCACTCCCTTGAAACCGTCCAGGCGTCTTCCGCCTTTCCTTCGGGAAGGTCAGGGGGCGTCTGGGCCTTCTTGGGCTTGCCTCTCAGACACCTCTACGATCTATTTGCTCCACATCTGCGATGGTCACTTTCGTTGGGCAGACAGTCTTTGCTTTGTAACACCCGATCTCTTGCCAATGCATTGTCTTGCTTATACTTGCCGAATTGGGAATCTTTGCAGACCACCAATTGGACGTGTGAGCGATGTTGAAGCTTCATGCTGAATGAGGCTGCCGGTGACGGAGAGAGAGTGGTTGTCTGCGCAGGGATCCCGCTTAGGCTCACCATTTTCCCACGGGCAATGTGCCGCTCCCAAGTCCCATTCCGCTCTCGAGAATCATAACAGCTCCATTACACAGCAAAGGAAAAGCAAAGGTCCCTCCTGACAGCACCAAGATGCCGCCGGAGAGGAGGACAACTAGGTCTCAAAAGACCAACAGGATGCAGACGAGGTCACAGCGGCGAGGGACTGGCGATGTCTTCTTCATGAATCTCGACCGTCCGTCGATGCCAGCCTCGCAAAAGATATGGCACATTGCCGAGCTCGTCATGCTCATCCTCCCACATCTTGCACGCGAACGAATCGACCTCATTGCCTTCTCACAGGTCAGTAAGGCCCTTCGAACGATGGCTCTGCCCTTCTTGGTGCGCACGCTCGATCTCTCCATCACCAGGCTGGATCCATATCAAAATTTCTTCAACAAGCATCCCGAACTAACTCGGCACGTTCGTTGGGTTCGCATTGTTGACGACTATGCAACAACCGGATTCCGCCATCGGGAACACAGTCGTCCGAAGGTATCAGGTAGCTTGCCATCCCTCGCAGCTCGGCTAGCATATCGCCAACTTCAACCGGATGGGATCTCGGAGGACTGGGACGCTCAGTGGTTGCAGCTCCGATATATGATCAAGGACAGATGGCCGCATGCCAAATACGACCTCACAGCCGGCGCCAGCTCTGTCGCAGGCGTCATGTTGGCCTTGATGCAGACAGAAATCATTGGAAATATTGTCGCTATGCGCTGGATAGCAGACCTTCAAAAGCGCATTCAAATGGACGAATGGGACCACGACTGGTACCACAGGCAGTACATTCGGAGCCTGGATAGCCAACATTGGGAAACAGTCAACTCTCTCATTCAGGACGTGATCGAGATACAAGCTGACTCCGGCGACTCCGGCTCCAAACTGGTGTCACTTCAGATCAGCGAACATCATTACGACCGCCCAACCGAATCAGATCCAATGGGCTCTCTCTGGGAACTTTTCGATTACTTTGATTCCGACGATCTCCACACCTTTTCCATCGACCTCAGCGACCAATGCAACGCAGATACCAATGAGAGCATTGTCTTTTCTTACGAATGGAGCGGACTTAGAAGATTTTCTTTTCATGTCGGTCCAGAACAGATGGACAATGCGATCATAGCAACGAACGACGAAGAATTCAGTATCGATGCCTGGCTTGACGACCACAACGACCTCGAACATATCGACATCTACTCCTGGGATGACATTCCGCCGTTCGACATTGTGCAATCCCTTCTCGACGATAGCAAGCTCCCGAAGCTCAAGTCCATCTCCTTCAGAGGATACGAACCTGGTCCGGTTGGTGCCTTTCTGATGCAACACGGGCCCAAGCTGGTCGAACTCGAGCTGCCCAGGTTCACCACTGGCGGCGGTCAATCTGCTGCCATCATACCAAATCTTGGGCTGCCGAAGCTTCGCGTCTTACGCGCACCTCCGCGAGCGGCTGCGGCCATGTTCGATGGTCGACACGCTCCTCAATTGGCCCATATCGAATTCACGCCCGTACAAATCCATCAAGAGCTGATGCTCGACGAATGGATTTGTCCTGGCTCGGCTGCAGCAAGCAGTATCACGTGTCTCGACATCGAGCTCAAGGGAGAGTACTTGGTTCATGCTCTGAAAGAGATGAGGCGAATTCTGAACGCTGAGCGATTCCCCTCCCTGGCGGAACTTTCCCTCTGTTCGACCCTTTCCTACGAGGATGAGTACGTTCATGACGGCGACAAATATCTTGAAGATATTCTGGAGCGGCTCAGGAAGTTGCCATCCCTACGAGCGCTGCGGATTGAGGACATGGGGGTCGAACCCTTTCCGGACAACGAGACGAAACGGTTCAAGCCAGGAAAGGTACCCCCCAAACTCGAATATCTGACTTGGCATTCACCCAAGTCCAACATCACCCAATACTTCCGAATTGCCAACGTCTTTGCTCACGTCCAAGTTGTTCGTCGCGAGCAGATCAGAATGCAGCGCCTGCCTGCCAGCTTCCGGGCTCACATCAGCGAGGAAGGTGAATGGATCCAGCCGGCCAGGCTCCGACACGGCAACATCATTTTCGACCACACTGTAACGCCTCCGAGACTTCCCTTCCAAGCATGAATCCCCTTGAAGACAGCGCAGAGCGCAGCTGGTCTGGCACCGTACTCAGTCACCGTCACAATGTCACCGTAGCATCATGTACTACTGCGTCCTAACATACCATAGTAATGGAGACATCTTTATATGTCGCTAGCATGTCCTGTCCATTGCAACCTCGAGGCGGCGAGACGAGGGTCGACTACGACGATCTGTCATCCCGCATCTGAGAGACAAGCTTAGGGTGCATCGAAAGCAGGACAGAGAGAGCAAGTTGGGACAGCCAAAGGCGAGCGGAGCCCAGGGACAGAAGCATTTCTTCGAGTCCAGCAAAGCGGGGGAAGGTGTCTCAATGCGATCGAGCCGCAGCAACAACCACACTGGCGATTCCACATCTTTGCCCCTCCGACCCCTCCGCTCCTCTTCAAACATGGATCCCTCTTCGTCCAGCGCGCACTACCAGAATGTACCTCCATCGTCTGCACCAGCGACCCGTTCCACAAGCGCAAGAAGCCTGACCACCTTCCGCTTCGGCCTGGCGTTCTTCT
The DNA here is from genome assembly GCA_001006505.1 of Tilletia horrida. NCBI lineage: Eukaryota > Fungi > Basidiomycota > Exobasidiomycetes > Tilletiales > Tilletiaceae > Tilletia > Tilletia horrida. Next base: position 40,412 of record LAXH01000027.1, read on the forward strand.
TGTTCGGGACGCTCAACAACATCAGCTATGTCATCATACTTACCGCCGCACTCGAGCTGATGCCAAAGGGCGTCCCCACTGGCGTCGTCGCTTTTGCGAACATCTTCCCTGCGCTGTGCGCAAAGGCAATCTTCCCATACTTCCTCAAGGGCGAGGTCAAGTACAGGTTACGAATCTGGTCCTGTTCCATCCTAACATTCGCTGGCATGATGGTCCGTATTTACCAGATCTGGCAGGCCTCTGCGGGAATGACAAGACTGACATTCCTTCTCTCCCTGCTCCCCTCATCATTCTCTGATACGACACAGACCATAGCCTGGTTCGAAAGCGCCTTCCTGCGACTCGTCGGAATATCAATCGCCAGCTTCTGCTCAGGTCTGGGAGAACTTACCTATCTCCAACTCGCAACTCGGTATAGCGGCAGCGCTCGCTCCGTAAGAGCAAAGGGCGCAGGAGGAAATGCGGCGGGCGAAGGTGTGGGCTGGTTTGCCAGTGGGACAGGCGCAGCAGGCTTCCTCGGAGCTTCAGCCTGGTGGGCTGTCCGGCCACTCGGAGTCAAAGGTGGTCTCTCACTGTGCTCACTCCTACCGTGGCTCATGGCCCTATCCTTCTTCGTCATCTTGCCCTCGCCAGAGGTCGTGCTAGCGAATGCGGATCAGCAGAGCCAGGCGGAATATGCAGCTCTGGCCACGGCTGAAGAGGAAGCCGAGGACGAGGAGGATGAGCGTGAAGCGTCGACGCGACTGGAGACAGCTCAGGAAGGCGATGAGGATGGTTCTCAATCCCCGCGCAAGCCGCTCAATGCGTCCAAGGACGACGTCGATCTCGCTGCCCCAAGTGCCGTCGCCGGCTTCGGGCTCGCATTCTCGGAGAAGATGGACTTGCTCCGACCGATGCTGTTCGTCTTTGTGCTGCCGCTAGCCATCGTCTACTTGGCGGAGTACACGATCAACCAAGGTGTTGCTCCGACATTGATCTACCCGCTTCCCACGTCTAAGACCCATCCCTTACTGGCTCACTTTATCAAGAAGTTTTCGGATTACTACCCGCTGTACCAGCTTTGCTATCAGGTATGTTGTGCATCATAGCATGCTCTTGTCGCCGTTCAACGCTGATCTCTCTGGAAATCTTTGACTTGCAGACCTTTGTATTCATCAGCAGATCGTCGATTTCGGTACTGAGACTGCCTGCCATACCGCAACGGTTTCTTTGGCTTCCGGCGATTGTCCAATGTAAGTACAGCCGCTGGTCAGCCATCTCTTTCCTCTCTCGGAGGTCGACACTGATCAACCCCGGATTCTTGTTGTCTTTCTCGATCAACCCTTTTGCAGGCACCCTTTTCCTTGTGCTCACTTCAGAGAGCCTGTATGCATGGTTCGGAGAAAGCATTGCTAGTCCGCTTACCATCTTGTTGATCAGCCTCGAGGGTCTAGCAGGCGGCTCTGCTTAGTGAGTCCATCTTGAGCGGCACAGAGCTCCAGTATCTGGCCGCTCCGCCAATCATAACATAGCGACTGAACTGATTCGTATTCTGTTTGACAGCGTCTCCGTCTTCCATCAGGTTGCCATGAGCGATCCTGCGCGACGCATCAGATTGCCAACAGATCAAGAGGAGCTGGACCCAGACCATCAATCTGAGCCCTCCGAAGCTGATGCCACTGGCCCAAGGGACGGTATTGCTGCCGACGACGAGCTCGAGCATATCAGACGAGTCCAACAGCAAGAATTCAGGATAGCCTGTATTGGTGTCGCAGACACGCTGGGGATCTGCCTGGCCAGTCTCATCTCGATGCCTATCCAAGTTGGATTGTGCAATGCCCAGGTGCGGAGTGGACGCGGGCTCTGCAAAGAGGTGTAGCCGATCGATCCAGGTGCCAAGTCTCAACTACGGGCTGGTCTTTGAGGTTCCCGAAGCTTCACCAGAGCAATTGTATAATATCGTCTTTAATAAAGGGGGACATCTACTCACACATGATACTCGCGTTGGCCCTCCTGACGCCAAAAGGCGCTGCACACCCCGAATTTCCGTTTTCCATTGATGACACTCTGCATGCATACATCTCATACGAGCCTTCTTCATGCCGTGATCGCCCAATTCGGCACTGAAGCTTGGACGTCCCGAGACCGCGGTATCCTTTCTGACTCTGCCAGGCGCAGGCTCGCCGCTCTGAGAGTGGCTGGAGGACTTGATTGCCTGGCACTCCGAGATGTGGCAGATGAGGACGATGCTGAGGTCGTGGATGAGATGGCGTCTCTGATAGTTCCGGCAGCTGCCGCTTCCCGCTCCTCTCTCCGTGCTATTCTCTTCTGTCGGAACTCTGCGAGGGCATCTTTGACGTCCGACGATGTCCGTGGTGGGTGCTGCGAAAATAGTACCAGAGTCAGTTTTTCTGACAGCTGCGCATCTAGGTCGCTCCCAGAGGACTCACGTAGAGGTCTTCATCCTTTGGCCAGAAGACATCTCTGACCTGTGTTTGTGCGAGGTATAAGAGCCCGTTCAGTCAGCCTTCCCACTTTGCTCTCGGCAATACGTGTGCGCAGCCATCTAGTGTCGCTGTGCTCACGGGAAGAACGTTCTTGTGGTACCATTCTGGGTCACCGTAGTGGACCATGATCGCGAGCGGGAAGAAGAGGTATCTAAGCGGAGTAGTTATAGTCGAGGTGAGCTAAGCCGTCTCAGGGCCGCTTTCGCGCCGGACCGAGTCACGTACTCACAGCCCAAACTTGAAGACTTCCAGCGAAGGGCCTGCCATGGCGGTTTTTGACGTTGTGTATGACAAGGAATGTGACGTGTTGACCTGCTGAGGAGCATGTTTCCTTGGAATTTCCTGATCTTTGTCATCTGATACTGAATCGTTGCGCAACGATGATCTCGACCTCGACGATGTCAAGGATGAGCACAGGCCAACGTCAGACATCGCGAACGTTCCAGCTCTTGGGAACCTGTGGATTATAGACGCTTTTTTTCTCTCCGTTTCCGTACTTCTACATAGACTTACTATCATGACCGCATACAAGGAGCTATCCTCCAAGGATCAGTATGAAGAACTAGTCAACAAATACGACACCTTCCTTTTCGGTGAGATGCTATCCAGACTGAACGACCGACACTTTCCTGGAGTTAATGCTGATACGGGTCGACGTCTGTCCGTTAGACTGTGATGGTGTGATATGGGAAGGAACTGAGCTGATTCCAGGTGCCAAGTCGGTGATGGACAAGCTCCGAGCGCGAGGAAAGGAGATCATCTTCGTTACGAACAATGCGACCAAGAGCAGGAAAGATAACCTCAAGAAGATCCTGGACATGGGCATCCATGCCGACGAGGTGCGTCTCTCAGCCCTCCTGCTCCTACAATGACATCGACTTTCTTATGCTCTCCTGCCACCCAGTCTGAAATCTTCTCTTCAGCATACGCGGCGGCAGTGTACATCAAGCATGTATTGAAGTTTCCCGAGGACCGCAAGGTGTACGTTCTCGGAATGGGCGGCATCGAGCACGAGCTCGCGGAGGAAGGCATTCAAACATGCGGAGGCACGGTGAGTCTCCCCAGTCGAGTCGTGATGTAGACGCTCTTTCGACAAAATGATTTACAAAATGCCGTCGCATGAATTTGCGATGGGGGAACGCAGAACCCGGACGACAACAAGTTTCTGCCACCTCTCGACTTCAGCTCGCTCCAGGACGAGAGCGCGATTGATCCTTCCGTCGGAGCGGTTCTCTGCGGCTTTGATATGCATGTATCATACATCAAGCTGGCCAAAGCATTCAAGCACCTGACTCGACCGGGCGCCGAGGACGAAGCAGGACCACAGGCAGGCCAGACTGGTGGCGGATGCTATTACCTGTTGACGAATGACGACTCTACATTCCCTGCCAAGGGCGGACCCTGGCCAGGTGAGACACGCTGTTTGTCCTTTGCATGATGAGTGATTTGCTGACTCGGCTCACATTCGTTTCGGTCGATTTGTACCAGGTGCCGGATCGCTGTCTGCTCCACTCACCTTTGCGACCAAGAGAAAACCCACCATCATTGGCAAGCCTCACAAGCCAATGCTTGATTGCATCGTCGCCAAGTACGTCGCCGCGCTCACTCGTTCAGACTTTCTTGTTGAGGGCGTACATGCTGACCGTGTCTGAAATCTGGAACAGGAAACACTTCGACAAGTCGAAAGCCATCATGATTGGCGACCGACTCGACACCGATATCGAGTTTGCTATCAATGGTGGGATCGACAGCCTTATGGTCCTGACGGGCATCTCTTCCAAGGCCGAGATTGATGCGCCGGATGCCAAGGTAGTTCCGACATATTTGCTCAAGTCACTGGGTGATCTGGATGTATTGTAGACATTCCGCTGTGAACTCATAGACATGCTTCTGCACACGGGAAATCCACACGCATGCTGCGATGGGATACGGGAGAGAAGAGCGCGCTCATCTTCGTTTCCAAGAAATGGTCGAGCGTGAGAAGACCGCTGATCAGTATTACGTCATGCGTGAGCATCACTGCCACAGAAAAGAAGGACGAGAAGACATTCCAACTCTTGACGATCAGCAACACCTTCTGATCAGCACTTTGGATGCAAGCATGAGCGGCTTTACAATCAAGACGCTACGTCTCTCAGCCCAGCGCGCCGGCTCTTGTGCTGCTCCAGTCCTGCGCACGTTCCTCCCGCACGGCGAAGCGGCTGGAGCGCAACAAGCCCTGTGCTTTTCTACATCCTCCTCATCGGCCATCTCCAGTACTAGTGCGAAGAGGCAGAGCCCCCAACAATCGTCCAATGCCGCCAGGAATAGCGTGAGCAATATCAGAGGTTGGGGCGGCGGCGGCGGTGCTGGAGGCGGAAGGGAAGGAGCAACGCCCAAGGTCGGAACGACGTTTTACATTCTCTCTTCTCTCGGTCTTGCCGCCACGAGCTATGGCGTGTACCAATACTATCAATCTTTCAACACTTGGCCGCGTGAGCTGCGCGAACCCTTGCGCAACGCGCTGCTCGCTCGGGACCGAGGCGACATCAAGCGGGCCCGCGCCGGGTTTGAAGAAGTTCTCAAGAAAGCTCGAGCGCTGCTAGCGGAGGCGGAGCAGCAACCGGGAAGCAGTTTGGAAACCACGGTATTGGGCAAGAATCCGACATTGAAGACATCGGGGATCGCGATTGCATATGCGGCAATGCTGGAGCGAGAGGGCGAGCTGGACGAGGCATATCGGGTGTACGAAGATGCGCTGGACGAGATCTTGCTGCAGGGCAACTACGACTCGAGTCTGTCGGACCCTGCAGCATCTTCGCAGAGCAAGTCGTACCGAGACTTGCGTTCGGCAGAGGAGAGGATGCGAGCGGTGGCGATTGCACAGAGGCTTGGTGATTTAGCATTGAGGCCTGTGGTCAGGGACCAGCTGGTCAATGCAGGTCAATTCCAAGTCGATCCGGCGGAGCAACACCTGAGATGGAGCGTGGAGGAATTGCTACGTTTGGTCGTACCTCGTAATGGTCAAAAGACGGCTCCCTCATCTCTGAGCTCGAATGGAAAGGACAAGCACAACGCTGATCAAGACGGCATTTTGCTCTCGGATCTCAAGCTGCCTGCGTGGGTCTCGAGCACGGATCTAGGCGCAAGTCTGGAGGCGCTAGGAGGATACTATGCGTCGAAGGAGAAGATCGAGTATGCGGTGCCATTGTTCCTCCAAGCGCTGGCTCTCCTGTTGCCACCAAATCCTGGTGCGGGTGGCGAAGAGACGTTGGCAAGCAAGCTGGCCGGCACGAAGCGAAGCCCACCCACGGTTGGGGAACGATGCCATGCGGGAGTGATCATGAACAATCTTGCGCAATTGTTCGTGCAAGTATCAGAATCTTCGCCACTGCGGCAGCCCTCTTCCTCCAACACGCCCTCGGTCGGCCCGCTGGAGCAAGGGACGGCGTGGGCGAACCGAGGGTTGGACATTGTTCAATCTGCTCAGGCGAGCTGTGGCTGGGTCAATTCTGCCGAGAAAGGGGTGGGCGTGACACTGAAGAGCACGGGAGACGAGGATGAGGATCGGGTGCGGGCAGAGTGTGCGCGAGCGCAAGTGACGCTGCTCTACAATCTGGGACTGATCAACGAGGTGAGTCTGTGGGAAACTACAGAGCTATCAAACCTTGTGGTGCTGACGGACTCTCTCTGAACTGTGATTTACCAGATGTCGAAGAATGTGCCTGGAGCGAGGAGATATCTGCAGAGAGCGTATGCAGAAGCGGAGCGGTATGGATTCCGGGATGCCAGGACTCGATGCGCGCAGGCTCTGGCTCGACTGGAACGGGCCAGATGAGCTGTGCATTTGTGATCATCGTTCATCCACTCGGGCATCATTGATTGCTCATTGCTCACATGTTCGCACTCGTCCTCGTCGGGCAGAATAATCCTTTTTGATTTGAGGAAGGAAGCGGATGAATTGATTTGCCAGAGAAAATTAGTCCCCACACTGCTCGTACTTTCACTGCACTTGGGCAACGCACCAAATGGTCGTGTGAAGGTGGGTGCACCTTCTTGACTGCAGCATGGACCATGCAAGTCGACAAAGACAGCATGCTGTGCAGAAGATAGATGGCAATAGCAAAGAGACTGGCTTTCATCATGTGCATTGCCTCTCCCTGCGGCTGAGTGTGCGTGAAGGAGAGAGGAGTGAAGAGAAGACGACCGCTTGCATAGCCGGAAAGAGGGAAAGTTGAGGCAGACGCCAAGCACGTGCGCCCGTTCGCGCACCCAACAGCGTCATCATCATCAGCATTCGAGCAACAACGACTTTCTCAGCTCGTCCCCTCCTGAAGATCCCTCCCCTGTCACCCATCACTGCCGGTCAGGGATAGCAAGCAGGGAGCAACATCAAGTTATTGGAAGAGTGAGTCAGCCAGTCTCACAGTCTTGAACAGTCGGCCATCGAGCTCGGCTTCAGATTAATCATTCATCACTGACCACGAGGACGACGACGACGATCAATACCGTCATTCCTTCTTGTCCGCACACAGACGCACAATCACAACTACCACCATGTCCTCCAATCCGCCCGCCACGGCTGACTCGTCCAACGTCGACCAGGCGCCCGAGACCGTCAACATCTCAGACGCAGACGAGCTCGCAGCCGCCAATGACGCAGAGGCAAGCTCAGACACCGGCAGGCTCAAGACCCTCCTTGGCATCCTCAAGCGCATGGTCAGTCTCACCTCCTCTGACCCCTTTCTTGTATGCTGTGATGTGCTCATCGATCCTCTCCCTCTTACACACTCAACCAGCTCGGAGTCTCGGACATGGCCGCAGTCCGACTCTCGCTCCCCGCAAACCTTCTCGAGCCTGTCGGAAACCTGGTACGTAGCAGCTTCTTCTCGAGCGAGCGCGCTGTACCGACAAGCGCTTGTGGCTGAAGTGCTTCTGTCCAACCTGTCAGGAATATTGGCAGTACACCGACAGAGCCGACCTACTCTCATGCTTGCCAGACTTTGAAGACCCTCTCGATCGTATGCTTGCAGCTGTCCGCTTTAGCATGACAAAGGAGTTCCGATATGTCCGCGGTAGTGTATGCAAGCCCTTCAACTCCATTCTGGTGAGTCGGCCCTCGTGATCGCCTCAAGTCGATGAGCTACTCAGCTGCTCACACCCGCACTTGTCATGCCGCATACAGGGAGAGCACTTCAGATGCCACTGGGACTTCACTCCCTTCTCCGTCTCTGGAGACGGGCTCGTCACCCCAACAGCAAACCTGCTGAGCAGCTCACCCGCATCCCTCCAGCTCGTCGGAGCAATTGGCGGAACTGCCAACATCCCCAGCAGCAAAGCCTCGGTCCGGAGCGGGAACACCGATCCCACCACCCCATCATCAGAATCTAGTTACGGAAACAAAGCCAGTACTATGAAGATCCCCGGCAAGCGGCCCTCCGCTTCGCGCTCGGCCAGTGGAGCCGGCTTCAGCGGTGGAGGAACGATTGGCAGATTTCTCTCGCGCGGGAAGAGCAGCAACAATGCCGCCGCAGCCGCTCGCGAGGCAGAAGAGCAGGAGCGGGCAGAGGAAGAGGCTCGGGCCAGAGCGGCCGCATCCGCATCCGCAGCGGAAAAGGAGGCAGCAGCCAAAGCAGAGAATGACGCCGGCTCCGATGGAGATGGCGGCAGCTTCAAGAGCGCAAATGAGGATGAGGCCAACAATTCGGGAAGCGGCGCAGCCAAGCTGGAGAAGGGCAAGCAAAGGGTCGTGTTCCTGACCGAGCAGGTATGTTCTACTCCTTCATGCCCGCGGAAGCTGGATGTATGCGGGGGTCACTGCTGAGTATCTGTCTTCACACGTGCTTGTTCCGAATGCGCGTCCGCCTAGGTCTCACATCACCCGCCGATCTCGTCGTACTACGTGGAGTACGATGGTGGCCCAAATTCCGCAGTCTCTGTTCGCGGAGTTGACCAGATCAGTGCAAAGTTCACAGGAACCAGTAAGTATCTCGAGTCGATGGTAGCCGTCCCAGTTTCCACATCCTGACGATTCTCCACTCGCACCGCACTCCTCATCCAGCGGTAAAGGTCTATGCTGGAGAGCAGAATCAAGGTCTCTTCGTCAAGATCGACCGCGGTCACGGAGCCGGAGAAGAATACCAATTGACGCACCCAACCGCGTCCGTCAACGGTCTGCTGCGCGGCAATCTCTGGGTCGCCTTGACCGACACCGAGTACGTCACCTGCCGGGCGTCCGAGGGCAGCGGTGGTTCCAAGAACTTGCGCACGATAATTGAACACAAGGAAGAAAGTTGGATGGGCAAGGCTAAATATGCGTTTGAAGGCGTAGTTTATGAATATGAGGGCGACCCAGAGCAGTACAAGCGGATTAAGGATGTTCCTCAGGACAAGGTCCTGGCCACGATTGATGGTTGCTGGAAGGGGAAGATGACGTACACAAAACGTGGAGAGAAGGTGAGTAACTGCACGCGAATCAAGTCTGGTTGGTATAATCCTAGCCTGAACGCTCACTGGCGTACACCCTTCCCTGTTGTCACAGGAGCCCCGATTGTTACTCAACGTGCCTGACTTGGACACCATTCCCAAGAATGTCCGACCTCTCGACTCTCAATTAGAGCTTGAGTCACGTCGGATCTGGCAGCCGGTGATCAAGGCCATTCTCAGCAAACAGTACGGCGAGGCCACCAAGGCGAAGCAGGTCATCGAGCAGCGACAGCGGGACATTGCGGCGGAGCGGAAAAAGAATGGCGAAGAGTGAGTCTTTGTGTGCCTCTTCCCTCCCTTGCAAAATGATTGCTCCTTCTGCCCAAATTGACACCACTGATGCGTCCCCTGTTTCTCCTGTGATTCTCAGATTCGTCCCTCAATTTTTCGAGATTGACATCTCCGACGGTCGGCCAAGATTGACAAAGGCCGGTCGCGAGGCCATCGAAGCTGAGCGGAATCTGGACGGCTACTAAGGATACTCGCAAATCCTTTCCGAACGATCCTCACTCTCGCCCTCCACACACAATTCCCCCTTTCCAAAAACTCACGACATCATGTTCGACTTCTTTGGTCTTTCTTTCTCTCTCTCTCTCTCTCTCCCCCTCTCTCCCTTTCCGACGCAGCTGCAAAATCTCTCGAGGGTTATCTCCTTTTGCGTGTCTCCTCAATCGATCATCATCTCAATTTTCCCCCCTCACTCCATCTCGCCGCCACCTCAACACAGTCCATGTCGGTCTTTCAAACACACCGTCTGACAATCTCCTCTTTCAATTCCGCATCTTTCATGTCCTCTCTCTCCCCCCTTCATTCGGTCAATCCGCCAAAGTCATTCTATCCTTGCTCCCTTCGGTGTGAGCCCAGAGGGCCTGTCAGACATGCGTGTCAGAGGCACTACGAATCAAACGACGTTCAGATGTCAAAGTGGGGGAAAAAAAAGGGGGGGATTCAGATTTCGCCAGTTCAAGGTAGGATTCAAGAAGAGTTTGAGACACGGAAGGCTACTGAAAAGTAAGGAGGCGCGGGGGGGTATGGCACAAAGCGCGTTCGAAGAAATGGAGACCGATATCAAGGGAAAATAGGAAGGGATGTGGAGCTCAGAAAGGAAGAACCACGAGAGAGAGAGACGAGCACACGGGCACTGTTCTGGAGAGGAGACGCGAAGAGGAACCGACGGAAGCGGGGCTCGGAAGACGAGAAAAGACAGCTTGTCTGACCAGAATGTCGTGAGGTCAACGCTGTCCCTTGTCTCCAAGTTTCCGATCCGTCAAAAGAAGTCGAAAGGGAGGAGGAGAGGAGCGAGGCAAGGAAATCGTAGATGACACCCAAGGTCGCTCTGTTTCACCTCGGGAGGTATCGTCTTGAGAATCGGGTTTTCGGGACCAGAAAGAAGTTAGGCAGAGTTTCTGAAGTAGAGTAGAAGAGTTTGGAGCTGGAAAGGCAACAGGTAGAGACCTTGAGAAGAGTCGACCGCACGATCCCCGTCCGCCCAAGGAGAAAGACGACAGGAAAGATAGGCTTGGGCCCTGGAGATTAGGGAAGGTCCGGCGTCGGGAAAACACAACGGGGGAGGAAAGCAACGGCCGACAGAAAGAGGTGGACAAGATTTGGACAATGATGGATGAGAAAGCGGATTACTCGTCTTCCGAGTCCTCGCCTCCCATATCATCATCAATCTCGTCTTCTTCCTCGACATCGCCCGGCTGCTTGCGCTTCCGACCACTGGTGCTGCTCGTAGCAGATGACGATGGCGAAGGAGCGCCAACTGGAAGTGGAACGGCATCGCTTCCATCCGTAAGCTGGTGGACGCGCATGTGCTGGTTCAAGTTGTCGTGTCGGCTGAAGCCCTTCTTGCATCCGGGGTACGAGCACATGTATGGTCGCTCCTCGGTGTGGATGCTTCGAATGTGTCGCTTCAGGTGCTCGCTGCGTCGGAAACACTTGCCGCACTCTGGTACCAGGCAGGTCCAGATCTTGCCACCCTTGCCCAAGTTGGCCATCTCGAGTGGGTCGTTGGGGACACGACGACCGCGTGATCGCTTGGTGATGATGCCCGAGTAAGAAGGCAGGGGGACCGTCGCTGTCACTACAGGTCGGCCGTGGGCGGCCAGGGTCGCGGCAGAATGTTGACCAATCAGAGCCTTGACTGGGATCGGTGTGGGCTGAGCACCACTGGGTCCGGCGCCAGAGGCAGACACAGCACAGGCAGCTGCGGCAGCGGGGCCCAACAGCGCTGTCCTACCCGCATTCAAGGCGTTCGTGGCAGCACACCTCTCCGCTGCGGCTGCTGCGGCCCAGTCAGGTTGCGAGTCCGAGGCGACATACATGTTGGGCGCGGGGAATGTCTGCGCAATGAAGCCAGGGATCGCTCGGACCGGCGAGGGTCGCTCTTCTGCCTCTGCTGACACAGGTGCATTGTTGAACAGAGCGGAGCCGTCGATTTGAAGCGGTGGCAAAGACGCAAACGGATTCGGAACGTGCTCGGTAGGGCTGGGAGGCTCTGCCGACTCGCTCTTCGCCCGCTTGGAAGGCTTGCCACCGCTGTTCGACCGCTTGCAGTCAGTCGCAGGACGCTTCAGAGGCGAGGATGCCCGAGCGTGGCCGTCGAGCTGCAGCATGAACATGCCATCGATGGTCTTGAGCTGGTCCTGTCGTTGTTGCTCTGCCTGTTGCTCCTGACGACTCCTGCTGAGGATCATGTCTGCGGGCGCAATGTGGGCCGGGTTGCAGCTCAACATGGGGGCCTCCATCATATATCCGATAAATGCAGGGCTGGGCAGTGGCGAGTTGACATGTTTGACTACATTGTTGAACAGCGCATTGGGGTCAGCGAGTCCGATGGCGTTGCGAGTAGCAACAGCTGAAGCGAAGGCAGGTACGTTTGCAAACACGCCGTGTTCCATTTGTGAGTGCGACCGAGCGAGCAGGTGAGGAGGAGCCATCGAAGCCGAGTTCTTGCGGGGCGAGCCGAGATCGTCCAAGAGTCCAAAGCCTGGTCGGTGAGTGAATTGATTATCCAGTGGCGTCGCTGGGGTGGAGACCATCGAGGCAGAAGTGGCAACAGAGGACCCAGAAGTCATCGCGCTCAAGTCACGGAAGAGACTGGGTCTCTGCGGCGTCATCATGGGCAAGCCTCGGATTGTGTCTGCGTTCTCGCCCCCGTGGGCAGAGTCCTCGGAGATGAATTGGGCAAAGATATCGGCTGCCATCTCGGACGAGTCGCTTCGAATGGTACCGCTCAACATGGCCGCCGTCGTCAGACTTGGGACAGGCATGACCTCGGGCAGCGCCAAGGTCTCGCCAAGCACGGGCGATGGTGAGATCGACCATGAGTCAAGACCGCTGCGGTGACTGCCGAGGCTGATGGAATCTGCACTGATGTCCGCATCAAAATCGGAGTCGAGTCGGTCTGCAAGTACGTCTGAGGCATCGGAGGTGGCACTGGAGGGGGCTGATGATCCAATCGATGATGCTGGCTTCTTGAAGTCGGAGGGAAGCCCTGGCCGTCGCTGCATGGACTCTGAGGGACTTGTGAAGAGCGAGGCCGGTTGAGAATGCCGAGAAAGAGCTTGGAGGGCAGCATCGAAAGACTCTGCCAGAATCTTGGAGCCGCTGCCGAGGAATGAAGTCGATTGTTTGCCGCTGCGTTCAAGGGTCTGGAACGGCGACAGGGCGGTAGGGCTGGTGAAGAAAGGGTAGGAAGTAAGGTTCATGCTCGAGTCGAGGTCAGAGGGTGTGCCGCCAATCGGAGGTAGACTGGATGTACTGAAAAGAAGAGCGTCCTCCATCTTGATATTGAGAAGATTTCTGGGAATGCGTTAAGAGGGAAGTAGGGATCGATAACCAAATGTCTCAGAATCGGGTAGAAAACGATTGAGCCTGGCGAAAGGCTGAAGATTGGGGAGCTTGAAGATGTTCGAAGCTGCGAAGATGGGTTTGGGTCGTCAACCGAGGAATCGAAGATGTCCTTGGCGGGTAGAAAGTTCGTCACGGTGTTCTGAAATGCGGAATCCTTGGCTATAAGAGGCGCGGGGAAGATGGCTATCTCTGTTCTTGAGGAACGAGTTTGAGGCCGGTGAATGCGGGTTGCCGACAGCTGTACAAGCTTGGAGTTGGGTGGATGCTGGGTGAGAGGGATAAATGCTGCTGCGAGATGATGGTTGTTCTCGACTTTTGCTGGTTGGGGGATAGCTGTTGGGCCTTGAGGTGGATGTCTGAATGGGTAGGTGTGTTGGCCTTGAGGAAATTTGAGTTGCTCAGGACAAAAGAGTAGCTCGAAGCGGGGGGAGATCGTCAAAAGGTCGTTACTTTGGTTGGGCGTTTGAGGTTCGTCAATCGTAAAGGTTCGTCTGGGTCGTTACTGTGAGCGTGTGTGCGGAATCACAATGTAGAATGGCCGATGGTCCGGGCCAGAGACATGACGGAGAAAGCCGACGAGAGTGGAAGAGCGTAGGCCAAGCAAGTGCGAGTGCGGGGAAGGTGCCCAGGTACGCCGATGGAAGCGTCGAGTGTAGATCAGGCGGCGGTAGAGCAGAATCGAATTTGAGGATCGTGGGCGTGTGTGAGGGAGATGAGATGATTTTAGTGTGGATGTATGCGTGCGTGTTGTGTGTGTGTGTGTGTGTGTGTGTGGTCGGGGGGAAGGTGAGGACAGAATGCAAAACGGGAAAAAGGCCAAAAAGAAAGATCGCAGGGCGAATGGGATGACAAACAAAAGGACCAAGCGGAGAGGGAAGAGAGAAGGAGAAAGAGAAAGAGAAAGATTCGTCAGCGATCCGGACCGTCAGGCAGTAGCAGCAAGAGGGAAGCGGGGACTGGGTGGGAAGGGAGGTAGGAGGAGGCCCAAGTTCTGGCTAGGCTGCTGCAATGCACGGGTAGACCAGGCACGGATGCGATGAGCAGAGAGAGAGAAGGACAAGAAGGCCGTGCCGTGGTGTGATCGCTGATCCTCAACCGTCGTGTGAAGATGTTGGGTGAGGAAAGAGCGGGCGGGGTTGTTCTCTCGCTGTCTCTAATATTGAACTCCCGTTGAATGTTGATTGAAGATGGCCGTTGGGATCTGAGATGGGATGCTGGATGGATCCCTATCTCTCTGTCTCTGTGTCTGCGTCTGTGTGCCTGTCTGTATGTGTTGTTGTTATTGTTGTGTGTGTGTGCCTCCTTCCTTGGGATGGCTGCGCCTTTTCCAACGGTCGAGAGTCTCTCTCTGCCCACTGCGACTCCGTCCAAGGACCGGACCCCAAAGTCTGTTCCCTTGTGGCCTAGATAAAGAAGGGAGATGAAGAGGATGACACTCACGGGTTCGTCACACCAAGATTGGTGAATGTGAGCGGGTCGAGACGCAGAAGTTGTTGGTCTTGAGGATGGGGGGATGATGGTGGATGGTGGGTATGACAGAGAGGGAGAAAAGTATAGAGAGAGAGACTGTAGCACCACTGCCCTCCACTCACTTCAGTCACTCACTCACTCACTCACTCCCAACTCAACTCAACCCAAGGGTTGGGTTCGCTTAAAATTTTGGTTCGAGATCGGAGCACACTTGAATCGACACTGCACCAAATGAAATGAGGCGCGGCCGGGGAACAAGGCACCACCTCTCACCTCTCTCTCTCGTTCTCCTCGCGTTGTCATCCCACTTCATTCACCGTCCTCTCTCTCTCTCTCCCACCAGCCAAGAACAAAGAACAGCACTCCCGTCGTCTCGACTCCGGACTAAATCTCATTTCCTTTGCTCTTTGCCCAGCACTGATGCAGGTCCCGGCCCCGTCCAGCCCTTGCTTACAATTGTTTCCTGTGATGTGTGATGTGTGGTGTGCGTGCCTTGCATGCTGTATGCACATGAGGTGTGGTCCCGCTCTCCCTTGCACACGTTGATTCCGCAGGGGGTCCAGCCAAATGGGTGGTGTGGAGTCTCACCGCAATGTCCCCAGGTCTCAGAGCTCCACTGGTTCTGTGTCGGCGAATAATCTCAGCAGAAACAGCACTGCAGCAGTCGAAGTTGGGCCCGATCCACTGTGGCACGCCCCCGGATAAAGTTTCTTGTCTCACTTTCACGGTGCCTTTGCATTTTCATTTTATAGGTAGAGTCTCAAAGAGTCTCGGTGACTCCAACTAAACAAGTCTGAGACAAGATCTGAAGCATCTCGCAGTTCACTCTCTCTGAACACACATTTGTGTCAAGAAGGTCTGGAAAATGTATGTACTCAGCGCTTGGTCAGCCTACCTACCTCAGCGCGAGGTCAACGTGTGGCGCACTGGACGAGAATGGTGTTTCTGTGACCTGTCCATCTGACCCTTTCTCCTTCGAGGCAGGGGTCCCACGCATGTCCACCATGCTTGTCTCCGGTGGATGAGACCGAAAGAGGTATATGTATTCGCAAGACACGAATGGATTCGCTGAGCTGCATGCCGTCCAGTCGCCATTGGACCATCTTGAGATGTATTGCAGGAGCAATAGCTCGTTGAAAACCGCGAAATGAAGCGTACTGTTGTTGCTGTGCGGCTCGAAGTTGTCGGACGGATCGAGAACAAAGTCGAAGTGGAGTGGATATGAACAAGAAGTCTTCGAGTATCCAGTTGGGAGACTGCCGTGGTGGGTCTTTATGTGGAGGGCGCTTCTTCATCAATCGTCTGGCTCGCTGCGTCTTCCGCCTCCATCTTCTCGATTTCTTGCAGCACTTCGCTGTATCTCGGCACTCGACACACCTCTGCCAGATTGGGAAGAAGCTGTACTCTAGCCTTGGAAGGTGTCGCCTTCGTCCTCAGCTGCAAAACCTCGTCATCCAGCTCGCCCGTCTTCAGCTGCGCCTCAATCTTGCGCGTCTGCTTCAGAATGTTCGTCTTGACCGCATTCATAATGTTCCCCGCCGTGTTCCGCGTAGTGATGAACGGGTCTTGCACAATAAAGCCGTGTGACGCCCACAATTCCGGGACCTCAAAGTCGGGATGCAGACTCTGCACCGGCGAAGGCTCGCTCTCGTCGATTGCAAACTGCATGTACCATTGATCCACTCCGTCGTGCCGCGCAATCGCATCGTCTCGCAGCGGCCGATTGTTGGAACGCGGGATCGCAGTGCTCCGCGCAAAGCAGAT
Source organism: Tilletia horrida (assembly GCA_001006505.1). Classification (NCBI taxonomy): domain Eukaryota; kingdom Fungi; phylum Basidiomycota; class Exobasidiomycetes; order Tilletiales; family Tilletiaceae; genus Tilletia; species Tilletia horrida. Next base: position 56,455 of record LAXH01000027.1, read on the forward strand.
TGCATTCGATTCCCAGTCAAAGTTGTTGAAAAAGTGGAGGAACCGCAGAAAACTCTCCCCAAGGAGCAAGTCTTGGCCTTCCAATGTCGTTGGTTCCTCGACAAGCTTGACCCCGGTCGCCCTCTCGTATTGCTCATAGAGTTGCTCACGGGCCGCTTTCGCCGACAATTGAGCATAGGCAGTTCTCCACTCGAAAAACGTGGTGTCGAAGGCCGTCTCTGCCGGTATGATCTCCCTCTTCGCCCGGTCTCCTTTCGAGCCTGCGTGGAAGATGCAGCGAGCAGGGACCTGCTGCGCCTGTAGCAGCCGGACGTCCTGCAGATTAGGAAGCAGGCCATCTTGCTGAAGCTGATAGATGACCTGTAGTGAGGCAAGTCGATACTCGACCAGCGTCAGCGTCTGCTGCCTACATTTAGACATCGCTGGGTTCTTGCCCACTCACTAGTAAAGCCAGGGTGTACGAGTTGAAAGAGCTTGGTCCCGTTGCACCCGCTGGGTCATTGAAGCCCCAAGCCTTGAAGCAGCTCTTGACAAACGTGATCAGCGGTCGAGCTAGCATGGGCAGCAGGTCGCAGTACGCCGAAATCATCTGCGAGTTGACCACTCCGAAGCGATTGTTGATGTTGATATCTCCCTCGATCCGCGTCCTCAAGTCTACGTATTTCACAATCGGAACTCGAGCACCCACGATTGGCTGACAACGACCGAAATCAGGCGAGCGCTCCAAGGCCCGGGCAATCCTCTTCACTTGGTAGAATGGAGGAAGGTCCAAGCTGGTCTCCGACATGATCCGGTTAACAGCAGCTCTGTCCAGTTCTCGGAGCTCAAACTCGCGCCGTTGTGCGTCGAGAATGCAAAGGTCCAGGTCCGAAGATTTCAACGCCATCCCTGATCGAAGGAGATATCAAAGAGGGGGATTGGTACTTTGGGTGCCCCGCACTTGAAGCTGGAGTGAAGACTCACCCGTTGCAGTGGAGCCGAATGGCACTACTTGGAGTTCATGACTGGGATATTGATCTCGGAGGATGTTGTTGATGCGCCGACACACCTCCAAGCGCTGGTGGTGCTCGTGCGGTTTGCCTCCCTTTCGCTGTACACAAACAATGTATTCAGCTCCTGTACCTTCGTAGGCGTGAGCCTGAATTCAAGGGGGCCAGAACGTACCTCCCAAGTTCCGCGAATCTGGGCACCGATCGCCCCAGCTCGCAGATCTCCCATCCTTACACCGTCATTCATACTTGTGGCATGCTGCCATAGTACCATGTAGCCCGCGTCACGGATGGACGTATCATTCGACTTCCACTCCTTTGCAAATTCGGTCTCGTAAAGCTCCGCCAGTCGACTCAGGGCTCGTATTCTCGCCTGCGCCAGCTCCGCAGCCTCAAACTTGCCCGCGACTTTGCTGATCCGGGTGGTCCTGCCGTTGAAGGAGCCGGATCTGGGATGCCATGCTTTGCCCAAGGGCGGCAGGAGCACGTAGGATCCTGTAGCAGCATCGTTGAAGTACGGCACTTTCGGAAGTCTCTGGTCGCTTCGGTAGAGGGGCCCTCGAACTGGTCCACCACGGGTAGCAGCACCCTGTTGAGGAGGGGGACCACGGCTGGGACCAGCCTGCGGCTCGCTCAGTCTGTCTTGGAGCTTTTGAGGAGGCCGAGAGCCTCGGCTGGGACCTTTGGGTACTCCCTCGAACTGGCCCTTGTCCCGTTTCGGAGCTGGCGATCCTTCGGCATGCGCGTGATGTCGTTTCTTAACTTTCGGAGGTCTTCCTGCGTCCCGAGACGATCCAGCAGAGCTGTTGGCAGCACCGCCTGAAGGATTATCTTGCCGCACGAGAACGCGCATACCGGGCGAACGGTACTCTGTGATGACCATTCCCTCAGGGACGGGTGGGAAGTACGGTTCGAAGTTGCCAGCTGCGCGAGTAGAGATCTTCACGTTGAGTTCGCTTACATCGATGACACTCTGCCCTGTCCTTGCAAGAAGCCGCAACTCACCTTCCCTGTCGGCGGTGGACATGTTATGCTTGGGCGCGATTTGCATCAATATCCCGCTCATCCTGCCGTCTTGCACTCGAAGATTCTTCTTACAAGAGGTTGGGACTGACGAGTTGGAGCTTTTGTATGCGTTGCCTTTCGTCTGGAGCTTTCCGCTGGCTGAAGCGGATCTGGATGCAGCGCCTTCCGCAACGGGGCGAGAACGTTTCAGAGCCGAGACGGAAGATCTCAGTCTGCCGAGAGGCAGGACAGTGGCTCGAATGGTGGACAGCCTTGCGCAGGATGAAGGAAAATGCTCACACGTTAGCCTGCGCCTCTCGGCTTCTGGGAAGAAGCACGCGGATCCGTAGATGTACCTCGACGAACTCAGCAGGGCTGATCAGTTGCAAGGCAGATTCAGAAGACGACTTCTTCAGAGTGGATGGGAAGAGCTGATACGATGATGTGGTGAAGGATCAAGAAGATCTGAGGCAACTGTCATGTGTGACATGCTCTTCACATGAACAAACAAACCGTCTGCATTGACCATCGTGCTTACCATCACCTCTCCCGAGCAATCGACTCACCAATGGAAGCTCACATCGAGGACGAGGATCCCTACGCCCCTCGTAGCTACGAGCAGTACTTCGGCGGGCAGGGGCAGCCGTCTTCAGAGCGAAGCCAACCTGCCGGAGCCAACAGGCCGACTGCCAGCTCAGCGCCCAGCTCTGCGTCATCATCGACTGCGGGGACCAACACTTCTTCCTCAAGACACAACCCAACAAGAATCTCGGAAGATGACTACCCATCGAGCTCCTACCGAAGACATGGTGGGAATGTAGCTGACCCTGCGCACGCTGCAGACGAGCCGGAAGATGCCGATGAACCTCTGTTTGGGGGAACTCCCTTCAGAGATGCGCATGATACGAACGCACGCGGCCCAGCTATGGACGGCGAAGGCGATGGCGCTCAAGGAGCAGACAAAGATCGACTGTATGCGCTTCTCAATGTCGAGAGGGACGCAAGCGAAGATCAGATCAGGGACGCTTACCGCTCCCTAGCAGGTAAGTATTTAATGTCGTGGCGCATATATTCCACGTTGCTAGGGTACTTACTCAGTTTGTACGTCGCCCTCTCCCTTGTCTTGCCGCATAAAGTCTCATTCCATCCAGACAAGCACAAGGATCCTGCCTTAAAGGCTGCAGCAGAGTCTCGATTTCGAGAGATTCAACATGCATACGAAGTGCTGACAAACCAGCAACAGCGAGCCGTGTACGACCACTTGGGCGAGGCGGGCCTCAAGTCGAGCTGGGCCCTCACCGTGCGCGGGCAGACTCCACATGACCTGCAGCGCGAGTTCGAGAGACAGGCGATGGAGAGACGCATGCAGGACGCGGAAAATCTGGTCAAGTCGCGCGGCGATTTCACTGTCAGCCTGGACGCTAGCGCCCTCTTTGCGCCAGCCAATCGAATCCCGCGCCCTCCTGCGCGAGCGGCTACGGGTGCGCCGGTGACCTTCGAAGACAGGTGGAACAGACTCGGTTGTACTCAGCTCTTGGGCAAGCACGGGTTTGAGACGACTATCAATGACAAATATGCCGTCAACTTTGTGAGTTTGCCATGTTACTTAATAACAATTCAGAATCTGCGCGCTGAATGCATGGGGCACGCCTGCACCTCTTCAGGCCGGTCAAATGGTGTCTCGGAATGGCATGGGAAGCGGTAACCTCATCGGAACCGTGAAGACGCAGTGGAGTCCAAGATTGTTTGCGGAAGCTAGCGCGACCATGCTTCGACCAAGAATAGGTACCTTCAAGGCACAATATGCACTGAGCCCAAACTCATTCCTTACGGGTCTCGTCGTCGCACAGTCCCCTCTCGTGCCACCATCAGTGACACTGACCTATGGCCAGCGGATCTCACCAACGTCAGCACTTACCGGCTTCACCTCGGTCAAGACTGGCTCGTACTCGCTGGGACCGTGGGGCAAAAATGTTCCCGCCATGCTCAAGCGCGATCGAGCTGCACTCACTGTCGGAATCTCCAAACAGGTCACACCTGATCGGGGCTGGACTGTCCAAAGTACACTGAACGAATTTGACTCCAGCGTCGGGGGCGAGTACGCCACCAAGGTGCTCGGCGGAACCGTGAAAGTCCGAGCCGGTGTCGGCTTGGGTCTGGGCAGTGGCATCAACGCGTTTACCTCCGCCGAGCGACGAATCACGGAAAACACACGGTTGACCTTAGGCGTCAATTGTGGAATCCCAGCCGGTGGAGTGACGCTCCGGGTCAAGGTGCAACGACTCGGGCAGAAGATCAATGTGCCGATTCTCATCTCGCCGTACTTCCGCTCGGATCTCGTGGTCTTCATCACGGTCGTGCCGGCAGTTGCCTACACGGCCCTACACTATGGCTACCTCGTGCCTACCAAGCGCAAGAGGATCTCGAAGAAGGTGGCGGAACTTCGATCCGAAAGCCGAGATCTGATTGAAGAGAGATATCGCGCTGCCGTGGACGCCAAGGCGCTGTTACGCGAGCAGGCGAGGAAACGTGCCACGACGGAGCGGAACCGTGGTGGGCTGGTGATTGTCGAGGCTTGGTACGGCGCAAGGTCGTCGTTCCCTGCACCGCGGGACGCGTCGCCCGAAGAGCTGTTGGATCTCGCCTGGTCCGCACGCGCAGGGCAACAGGCCCCTGCACCAGAGCTAGGCACTGAGGGCATTGACATTGAATCCTTGCCTCCAGTGTGGGACGTCACCGTGGCTCTACAAAATCTTGTCAACAACGGCCAACTGATCATCCCAGGGGGCAGGCCAAAGGTGAGTAGGGCCCTGCAATTTTAACTTACTGCACCGGACACAGTTCTGACCTCGCCCACTTTGTTCACCAGTACGGAATCAATGGCTTCTTCGACCCATGCATGGGCGAGAAGAAGCATCTTCTCATCCGCTACGTCTTCCGGCACCAGCTTCATGAGGTGGTCGTAGACGACGTCAGTCCTCTCGCCGCCCCACTTCGAAGTGAGTATCTTCAAGCTGCCCTTACAGAACGCTGTTACGATCCTGACGAATACCTGTCGATCTCCTCAGTTCATCAACTCTTGTAATCTTCTTTGATCTTAACATGCGCTGTTCACAATGAGTCCGCTTGCAATGCATCACACCCCCCACTCATTTCTTCCAATCTGCAGATCCACACCGTTTGCCAGATGAAAAGTAAAGGAATGTGGATTTGATCCCGTGAACCCATTCTACAACAGTGGTGAAGCACCGGCAACCACCCGCCCTCGCACAAACACACTGCCAATTTCTCGATCATCGCCGCAGAACAACCATTTCTCGAAGACTTGAAGAAGCGTATCATCGTCTTCTCTCCACATGTTCGGGTTGTGGCCGCTCTTGAACGGCGCTTCCGCCGGGATGGTCTTGACGAGAAGCGCGTCGAATTCCTGCGATATGGACGACGTGCGGAAATACTCCAAAGGTCAGTATCAAGCAAATCTCACCCGCACAAAGATACAAGGCCTTTTCGCACCTTGCCAACCTCCAAGCTACCGATCCGATCCTCTAACGCACAAAGCTCGGCTCCACCCATGGTGGCGAGATAAAACAGCGTCGCAATCGGGAGCGGTCCTCTCGTCAAATCCCGCTTGATCGTTTCCGCGCCCGGAGCCGCTACGACCCCGTTCGGTTCCGCGCTCTTCTCCCCAGGCGTGGCACTTGGCGTGTCCCCGCGACGCGAGAAGTCGATCACTTTCGCTACCACGCTAGCCTCCCTGACCGCGCTGAGCATTCCAATCCCAAATCCTCCAGAGACATCGGTTCCCAGCCCGACCTTGATGCCGTTCTTGAGCAGCTCTCCGACCGGGCTCGCTCCTGATCGCAGGTTCAAATTTGAGGTCGGGCAATGGCTGACACCGCATTTTCGTTGTTTCAAGAGCTGGATCTCTGGATCGGTCAGATGTACGGCGTGAGCCAGGATGGTGCGGTCGGTCAAGAGCGAAAAGTGATCATACACGTGTGTGTAGGAGTCAGCGAAGGGGAAGAGGGAACGCGTAAATTCGATCTCCGATGGGTTCTCCGAGAGATGCGTTTGGATCCGTACTGGAACAATGCAGTCTCGTGTCAGTCCGACCACAGAAGGCAATCATTATAAGTGGCAACGGAAACGGGGAGCTTCAAGATGCCTACAGCTTGGATCCTTGGTCGCGATGGCCCCGATACCGGCTAGCAAGGCATCCGAACATGATATGGCGAACCGAGGAGTCAAAATTGGCTGAACAAGCGCGTCTTCCAACTTTCCTTCTTCAGCAGCGTCGGTCGCTATGGGTGCAGCCTCCGTATGTGAGGCATCCACTGATCCATTTGCCACAGTCTGCTCTTCCTCTGCCTCTACCTTGGCTCCTTCCAAAGTCTTGCTGAGACGAGCAATGCTCTCCTCCATCTGTCCGTTGCCCTTCTGGAGCCGGGGCGATTTCATCATTGCGTCCTGGGGGTTCAATGGCGATACGCCGCCCGGACCTGGTGCATAGCTGGCTGCCAAACGCGTGCAATAGCTGATAAACTCCTTGGTGTCCTGTAACGATTGCGCTGCCGATTTTTCGCAGTATTCTGGTGGGGAGTGGCGGTCCATCTGGCACTTGCCGACGAAGGCTCGCTGGCCGAGCGTGGTGCAGACATCGGCAAGGATTTTGGTGGCATCGAGATGAAGGGTCGCATAGTAGCAGGCGCAAGTGGTACCGCTGCTCAGCAATCGCGAAACTACGCTTTTGAACGTCCTTTCCGCGTACGAGGTGTCGGCGAAGCGAGCCTCCCGTGGAAATGTGATGTACTTCAACCAGTCCAGAAGCTTTTGGAGAGGGGATTGCAACACATATCAGCACGCACGGGCCTGGCTTACGCTTCTCGCAGTTCTGTAGCTCACCTCGTATTGCTGTCCCAGACCGATGTTGGGCTGTAGGACCAGGAAGCAGGTCACGAGTCAGCAACGCTCATCACCAATCATGAAAGAGTCGAGAAGCATCAACCGACGATTTGGCAGGCATGAGTGTGTGTGTCGATAAAGCCGGGGCTGAGGAAGCTTCCTGGCTCCAAGACGACGACCTCGCACGTCTCCCAGTCCCATCCTTGCTCCTTGACAATCTTGCGCGCCTTGTCCAAAGCAGAAGCAGGCACCGGCTTGACTGGCTCATCCTTGGTGTCATCACCTTCGGACAGGTCCTCTATGAAGCGGATGGTGCCTGCGCTTCCTACACCGACGAGGGCACATGGCAGGGCTGTGAGCTCGTGGTGGCTGACGGGAGTGACGACTGCGCCTATAAAGATCCTTCTGGGCAGTGCATGGTCTGGAGCTGGCATGATGAACAATCGTGAGCAAGAAACCAGGAGGGCCGGCCGGGCAGAAGTGGATTGAGCTAACAGAGATTCCTCAGGATTGACGACCGATGCCGGCTTCCCTTTATAGGTCGGTGCGTGCCCACCCGCCTCGCGTCGGATTGCTGCCTGTCACCAGCGCGGGGAAAGGAAAGCAGCCAGGCAGATCAAAGACACCGCCAAGGAACAACCTTTGTCCAGCTGTGCGGGCGTGCGTGCTCCTCCCCGGCTCAGGAGCGATGGATCCGCCGCGACCAGCGATGATGAACATTTGTTATCTCCCTGCCTCACTTTCCCTTGCAGACATTGCACACTAAATTGGGTTGCTCCTCCACACCTTAATTCCTTATCATCTCATTCGCATCTCGTTCTCGCCCCCACGCGGCCGATCTTGATTCTTGAATCCTTCCACTGGGAACAGCGGCCAAAAGCTGTGCCATCCTTCGGGAAGCAGAGCCACAAGATTAATAAGACTGCCACTAGCTCACGACGCGCACCTTCGAAGGGCTGGAATGACGTACAGTACAACATCACTGCCACAAGCTGAAGGATGGAAAGGTCATCGCGTTTTCATTTCAAGTCGTTTCAGGTATTGGAGAGTAGTACAATGGTGTTTGTTGGATGGAGTGAGTTGAATGCTGATCTGTCCCTTTGGAAGGGGCAGAGTCAGGAGAGGACACGAGCGAGATGGAGGTCAAACTTTTGAATGATTGTTTTGCCGGGGAGACGAACAGACAAGGAGTCGGAACCAACGCGGTTTTGACGATTGTTGCTGGCTTGAGTTGGGGAGGACGGTTGAATGTACGGTGCGAAAAAGCGAAAGGGGGAGGCCAGAGGGCAGGGGCAGAGGCAGGTTGAGGGAAAAAGGAAGAAAACAGGCAGATGAATAGGAGTCGGGTGTTGTCCAGATGAGCCAGCGTGTATTGATCGTCTACGCCTGTATCGTTTGCTGAGGGGGAATTGTCATCTATGTGATGATGGTGTTTAGTAGCTGAGCCAGCCTCTGACCGGTTTCTGCCTGCTCGATGGACGTATATAAAGTCGGGTAGGGAGCGGACCAGGCCAGAGGGCTGTCGTCGACACAGACGGAGGAAGGCCGGGAGGAAACACCGAGGAAAGCCGAGTCCAGACAGACGAAGAGTTGAATACTGGTGCGTGCTTGCGCGGAAGCCGTGGACCTCGATATTATGTGGAGGGACCCGTTCCGAGATCGCCTGTGGACAATCAATTGGAGGGTCCACAAAGAGAATGTCCGTTAGAGCCGAGAAGATGGTTTTTTGAATGAACAGAGATCGAGGCGGGCCTAGACATTTTGGATTCTGACTGCGGCAACTTCACATGATGATGCAGTTGCCGGAAAGACGCTTCGAGCGTCGCTTGTCTCCGTCGGCGCCGCCAGGGGACATGATGCCACCCATCTCAGACTGGTCGATGTTTCGTTTATCATACACGACCGAGACCGAGTGGGCAGGAGCATGATGTCCTCGAGCCCTTGGCTCTTGCGCATGGCCATACGGAATACCAACACTCAGGCGCCGAGGCACCCGAACCCCTTCCAAGATCCCCTTCGAAGGCGTCACCAGTTGCGGTGTCGAGACCATTCCCGGCTTGACATCCATCGCTGCGCCCTTGGTCACCAGCTCGTTGGGGCTCACCACGATTTCGGACACGCCACCTTGCGCACGAGAGCCAGTAGAGGAACCACTGCTCGACATGCTGCCGACCAGCTCCACGATGGAAGCAGGCAGCGGCTGGATCACAATCGGAAAGTTGCGCGCGCTGACCTCAGAGGGAGAGCGCAGGACCTCTTCTGGCGAAGACAGGCCCGGCGAGATGCTTCGCTGGCGACCTAGCATGGCCAAGGAGATCCTTCGTCGGCGCTTGCCCGAACCATCTCGCTTGCCACCAGAGCCATCGGCACTGATTACTGGAGAAGAAGGCAGCAGAGGCGGCGAAGCCGCAGTGAGAAAGGCTGGCGAGCTGGGAGTGGAGCCGATGGCCGAACTATTCCTCCGATTGCGGATGAAAGGGATACGGAACATCGTCGGACCCAGTGAGGGAGAGGTTGGTGTGCTGACCTCGCTCCGAGCCGACGCAGCAGCCCGACGTCGGTCCGCCGCCGTCTGTTCCGCCACAGCCGGAGACACCTGAATGCGAGCGGGACAGTTCGTCTCTGAAGCAGACGCGCAACTCGGGTGACAGACCACCCCGCATCCTTCACAGTAGACTGCGTGCTTCTTGACATGTGACCAGCACATCTTGCACAGCACCGCCTTGCTGAACGATATCTTGACAAATTGATGCGGGACGACCTGCTCCTGAGGGCTTGGCTGCTCCAGGTCCAACAGCGACGGATTGATGAATCCGTTCTGGTCGATGTTAGGACTAGGGGTCGACGTCATCTGTCCGTGACCGAAGTAGCTCTCCGCATCGCTGGCGTGGCGCACGAGCGGTCCCGGCAGCATGCCCATTCTCGCCATTGCAGGCGAAGGTAAGGCATGGACATTGTCCATCGACTGAGAATATGCTGCCGAGCTGACGACCGGGTGGGCACGATACACGCTTGGTCGCGCTGGGCCGTCTTCTGGGTGCAGCTTCGCCATGGTGGCAGGAGGCGACGACGTTGAGCGCTCCATCTCATTGGACCCGACCACATCCACGCGGCGCATGTCGGCACTGATTCGGCGGAGGAAAGGCACGCTGTCCTTCGTTCGCAACTGCTTGTGGCCCGTCCAGTTTCTCTTGAGCCACTGGTGCTCGAACAAGACTTCAGCACTGGGTCGGTGGGTGGGCTCCTTCTGGAAGCAGAGTCGTAGGAAGTCTCGGAGTGGATCCGATACGTTGGGTGGAATCGGCGGGCAGTCGTCTTCCACGATGCGGTACATCGCAGAGAGTCCGTTGTGGTCGTGATACGGTGGCTTTCCGGTCAGCATTTCGATTATGGTGCAGCCCAGAGACCAGATATCCGAAGCCGTGGACGCTCCTTGCAGCTCGATGACCTCAGGCGCCACTGTACAGCACAAATCGTTGTCAGTTGACAGGCTCCTCGCCATGAGGTTACAAACAAAATCCACTCACTCCAGTTTGGTGTTCCGACCGCGTCTTTTCTGGTGGCAATGTTTTCCATCGCCTGCAGATTCAATGACACACCAAAGTCGGACAGCTTGATGTTGCCCTTCTTGGTCGTCAAGATGTTGGCCGCCTTCAAGTCGCAGTGTACCACCTGGCGGTTGTGCAGGTAGTGCAGACCTTCCAAGATCTGGACCACGTACGACGCACAGAGGCCCTCCCCAAAGGGCCCAAAGTTCTTCAGAGTCAGGTATAGCGACCCAGACTCGACCCATTCGAGAATGATCGAAAGTACGTCGTTGGTGCGCACCAAGCCTTCGTACTTGACCACACTGGGATGCTCCAGCTTCTTCAGCAGGTCAACCTCCTTCATTAGCTGCATGATCTCCTTCTCCGACTTGCCGGTGAGCTTGATCCGTTTTACTGCCAGCATCATGCCCGTCGTGGTGTTCAACGCCTTGTAGACGGAACCGAACTGGCCCCTTCCTATACATTGGCCGATTTGGTAGGTCACCGTGGTTTCGCCTTCCAAAACGACGAGCTTGTGCTTGGAAGCCACCGACATGTCCCGATGCAGCTTTGGCCGACTACCGTCTTCTTGGGTGGCAAAACTGGTAGACGTGAAGACCGACCCGACTTCAGAATCGACCCTCGGTCGACCGAGACCGCCGCGCTCGTTCGAGACATCCGATCGAGCATTGCCACTGCTATGGGTATGTGTGGGCAGATGCAGATCAGACGAATAGCGGTGGTGGCGGAAAGGCGGTCTGGTCCTGACGGGCGAGGACGAGGTTCCAACACCGACATCACTCTGAGGGGTGCGCACATCCGACGTGGACATGGCGCTCGTCATCGAAGCGAACCGACCATTTTGAGTGGTGCGCCGACTGGGAGAATCGAAATTAGATGTGGATCGGGGGAAGGGTACACGAGGAGTAGCGTCCAGTCCGACATCGGACTGGGTCCCTGCGCTGAATTCCCGTTGAGGGTTCAGGGAGGATGGCCCATGCCCAGGCGAGCGTGCGACACTGCTGTGTCGCCTGACTGGCCCCAACCGAGGACTGCCGTTGCCGGCGGAGAAGAGCGCATCGCTGGCTCCATCAAAGGAGGTGCGGTATGGTCGAGCCGAAGCGTGACCCAGGCCCAGCTCATGGTTGAGTCGCCTTGTGTGGGACGAGGATCTACCATTGGGAGAGCCCAAGCTCATCAGCGGACTAGCCGCCCGGTCTGGTCGAGAAAACTCCATGGAGACATCTGGGCTGCTGAATGCATTCGAAATGTCTGCGTCGGCAGCTTCAGACTCCTCTTCGACGACTCCTGACAAGCTTGCCACCGACTCGCTCATCTTCCGGTCCCGATATATGCTGCTGTTATGGTTCGACGAGTGGCCGTCCTCGCGCACGGGCTCGACAATCTGAACGGAAGGCATCTTTGGCAAGTTCGAGATCTCGCTGATCTTGCGCTGCCGTGATCCGTCAAGATACGAGCCAGAATCGTTGCGGTGGCCCATCAACTTGCGCTCCGCAAGCAGGCGTTGGTGTTGGACTGCAGGCAGAGACCTCCTGTGTGGACTGGACGAAAGGGCGATCGGCACATCCGTGGGGAACGGAATCGCACTGATAGGCTCGCCTCCCTCTGGAATACAGGAGATCGGAGTCACGGGTGGTGAAGACTCACGAGCAGCTCCGGAAGCCGCTCGGTCTTGCAGCGTCAGAATCGTGTGCACGACCCTTTGCACACCAGCGGTAGTGAGAGCGACCACATCCTTGGGATAGAACAAGTCCTTCGAGTCCAGACCGAACACGTCTCGCGCCACATTCAGGAAATAGTTCAGATGAGCGCCCGAAGATTTGAGCCGTTCCGCTGGTTTGGCCGCGTCGGGGGCAAGCTGCCGCACCAGGGCACAGAGCAAGCTGCCATCGGCAATGATGAACCAGAATGACGAGTACTCATTCTGCGGCGCCTCGGAGCTGCTGCTCCCCGGACCACTGCTGCCATCTCGGGTGCGAGAACGGGCAATCTTGCCCAATCGAGCAAGTTTGCCCTTGTGTCGCTGGTAATCGTCATTGGAAAGTCTGGACAATTCCCGGTACATGAATGCGGCCGCTTCTTGGACGGACTCGCGCGAGACGGCAGTGCTGGACTCGGTGCTGTCTGCACTTTCGGTGTGAAAGGAATGCGCTGCGCCCGGTAGAGTGGTTGCAGCTGTCGATGTCGAAGCTTTGGTCGAGGCAACAGTGAATGCACTAGGCGTAAACGGCTCATCTTCATCCAGCATTTTGGTCAAGTCGTCATCTGCAGTGACTACGCCCTGTGATGATGAGATATCCATGCTTGACAGCCCTCCCGAGCCAGAGCTGCCGCTGCTGGGTTCGCCAAGAGGTGAAGCTGTCGCACTCCATCGGCGCTGGCGCCGGAAAAATGCACTGGTTCTGCTCGGGCTCGAGTCTCGTGTCTCGTTCTCGGGCGAGGACGAACGGTTTGATGCACCGTTGGCGCTGAGCTGCCTGGCAGTGGACGAGCCTGTAGACTCGTCCGACTCCTTTGCTGGGCGAGTGGGCGTACGAGCGTCTCGACTGGACGAAGAGTTCATGACCGCATCGATACTGGTGTAGCCTGCTGCTGCACTGGCGGTGGTGGGACTGTGTCTGCCTGACGGCAGGAATGCCTGCCACCGTTGTTTCAGCCTTGCATCCGGTTTTTGTTCTTCCAGACCGGTGAGAGGCTCAGAGGCCAAGTGCAGTTCTGGTGTGGAGAGGGAGGCCAAGGCCGGGTTGGTGTACAAGCTCTGGGGAGGTTGCTTCTTGCCCCTCTTCTTATCGGACATCTTCTTGGGTTGTGTCTTGGTAGCCGTGGGAGGCTCTGGCAGGACCTTCTCCTGTGCAGGTGCGACTTCCGGCTTCAAGGGTGTGGAGGTGCTCATTGAGAGACTGATCTCAGTCATACTGGCTTCTCGTGTGGTTTGTCCGCCCGAGGACCGGATCGTCTTTGACGGGCTCGAGTTGGACAGGGAGACGGTGGACCGGCTATGCAGCGAGCTGAGTCGAGATGGTGCTCGTGGGCTCGAGTGTTGCCTGGGAGGAGTCTGATCGAGGGCGGCTGCGCTGGCGATGGTGATCCTCTGGGCAGCCTCGGCGTCTGAAAAGGTAGATGCTCCTAGATTCAAGAGGGGAAAGTGAAGTGGGTCGCCGGGCGGAGCGCTGATAGCAGTCATTGGAAGGCGGTGAAGCGAGGCGATTGAGGCAGGAAGGAGGCTGAGGAGAACAGAAGTGATATGGAATGGAGAAAACTAGGGAAGACGAAAAAAATGGACGGATGAAGAGGGACGAGTCAGTCCCCCGATTATGAAAGCGGATGATGGCTGCTGAAACCTCACCTGATCACCGGCCTAACGGAAAGGGAGATGAGTGGAACAGATCCTATGACGACTCAGACCAGGTGGTTGGGAGAACGAAGCTGTGTTGACAGCACATGAGAGCGATGACGCATGCGAGCAGGGAAAGAAAGAAGGAGAGATAGCGAGAGTCAGTCAAAGTGCTGAGGCAAGGCAGGAGACTTCCAGGGGAGCGACAGGAGCTGCGTCGGGCTGAAGGTTTCGATCGATAAGGGAGGTTGGAAGCGCATGTATCGAGCCCGCGAGCGGTGGTTACATGAGACGGACCACCATGTGCCTGGGACATGAGATTGGCGGCCTTTGCTGGGGGGGGAGGGGGGACATCCCAAGCTTTTGCGGTGCTCGAATGCGCCAGCAGCTGGGCTGCCTTGGATTCATGAGGATCGAGAGACCGGAACAGGAATGAAACAACTCACCCAACTGGTCTGACTTTCTGAGGGTGCAGGAATGAGATGAGAAAAGAGAAGGGCAGAAGTCGTGCTGTCTGAGCGAGGCAACAAGACGGTCCGAGCGTAGGAGCTATGTACGGAGCCGGTTGCTCTGTTTGAGAGTGTAGCGCCGATTCCGAGTGGATTGTGAATGCTGTGTATCAGAAGAAGCAAGGACGGAGAAGTTGCGGTCAGAATCCGGTGAAACATCGCTGTTTCTTTGATGAGCAGCCGGGCAATGTGGGATTGGGAACAGAGAGCAGGGCGGGCGATGTTTGGGATGCAGTGGATTCCAGGTAAGGGTGACTGAGCAACAGAGCGACTCCAGTGTTGACAATGAGAAAATCTGTCGTGATGGGTGTTGATGGAAGAGCGAGTTCCTGCGCGGCCGCCGGTAGCAGCGGCCGTTCGGAGGGGACGGCGGGCAGGACCGCTCCTGACGCCCGCTGCGAATCAGCCCGGTGAAAGGATTGCACCGAGCCCACAATCTGCCGGAGAGCATGAGTTGACGGCTCTCTTGTCCACCTCATTTGGACCAGATGCCGCCCGGCCCGCCTGCTCTCTCGATCGCGCAGCCACCAACAAAGCTCTGACCCACTTGTACAAAAGGACACAAAAAATGAGCAACGTACCTGTTTGTCAGGATGAGGTTCTTCCTTCACTCGGCCACCGTATGCAGTGATGAGGCCAAATGCTGGTTGAGGACGACTGTACGCATACAGGCGTCCGATCTGTCGAGATGGGGAGAGGTGGTGGGCCTGCTAGGAAGGCGCAGCGGAGCAAGGAGATCTTTGAATGCGCAGATTACAGAATCTGAGAACAAGGACCAGCACCGAGCAGTAGCAAGGATGAGGTGAGATCAGTGGGGGCTGCGTGGGGGTTTGCGACGACTGCGAGACGGGGATGAGACTCACTGCAGAGGGTATCAATGCCCTTGTCGGCCGCGGGCGCACGAGCTGGTTGGGATGGTTGAGAGTTGGGGAAGGGGGGGTATCGTATGTTGCTGCGTTGCGCTTGGTGGACGTCGTTGGCGGAGAGGACGACGACGATGCGCGGCGAGGGTGGGTAGGAAGCAGAGTGAGCAGCAGCAATCGAAATCGACAAACAGTGGCCAACCAAACCAAACCAAAGACGCCGATGGAGAACGATCAAGGTTTCTTTGGGAGAAGGAGGAGGGGGGATCGAGGAGGTGTTCCAGAGTACTCGTAGCAAGGAGAGAGGGAGAGACACACGACCCAGGATAAAAAAAGCTAGGACAATGGGCTTAGCCAGAAAGGAAGTCGAACGACGAGAGAGAGAGACTTGCCATGCATGACCCACCCTCACACACAACGGTGGAGGAGGAGGCGAGGCGCTGTAGATCGGAGCCCTGCTCCTGCTCCTGCTCCTACCTTTGTGATGGCGGGGAACGGTCGGTGAGCAGGCACCTCAGCAGTCTCTCCATTCTCCCTCCTCAAGCCACACAACAACACAGATGCAAGGGTGCAGGATCAAAAGCGAGGAAACACTTTACATCAAATACACCAACCACACTGCTGACCTGCGTTGTTTAGATGCCAGACCCTCCCCTTGCACCGCTAAGATCGATTATCCCTGGTTTTAGGAGGGATCTGGTTCTTGGTAAGAATAGGCTGGGTGTCAAGTTACAGAAGTCTCAACCCGACTTCCCATCCCCGGCCTTATTCTGTACAGTACTTGTAGATGCATCTATGGAGGAGTTGGGGTTGTGGCCTGATAAAAAGGCACAGCGGAGACAGAACCCACAGAACACAACATTATAGATGCACAGATGGAACTCAAGAGATGGCAAGGATGCGATCGGGAAGCAGTCTCCGAACTCGCCAAGCCGTTGCTGTTCTGTTCAGCATTGCCAGGGCGGGAAGTCGATTATGTATTGGCAAGGCAAAAGGCACAATGATGATCCACAAGAACAGTCGGCCGCAGACTGCTGTTCCAAATCGGACCACGGGACAGGGGAATGGATGAGCAGCAGCAAAGGCGTCCGCCATCTCCGCCACGGGCAAGCCACATGCCGCTGCCACACCGAGCTGAAGCTGAAGATGCTGGGCAGTTGGACAACTTTCAAGGCCGGACGGTTTTCTGAGGCACGCACAATGACAAATCAAATCGGCCAACAGCCGCCAACAAAAGACACAGCCAGAGGCCCTTCACTCGGCCATTGCTCGAGCATCAGTGGCCGTGGTTCGACTTGCAGAGGGCAGATCATCTACACAATCTAGGCACACACACACACTCTCTCTCTCTCTGTGCAAGAAGATGCATGGCTGGAAATTGTGAAAGCCAGGCCGCCGCCCAAGCTGGTGAGCGAGGAACATTTCCTTGTGGAAAAGGTCAGGTCAGGCGCAAGTGTGGCGGTGGGGGGATGGATGGAATCAAGAGGCGTTTTCTCATGAAGTAATCTCATGCAGGGTGGAATAAAATGATGGAGATGCAGTTGTATGACCTGAGACCCATCTGGACAAAGGGTCCATGCTCCCAGAACTGTTTCAAAGACGTGCTGCTGTCTCATTGCCAATGAAGAACCAGAATAATGTCGCCATCACCTTCATCTGCGATCCAGCAGCAGCATCCATCATCTCGTCGTCCGTGGTCAGCTATCAGAGGAGCAGGAAGATGTGATATCTGGACGATTAACTGTCCCCGTTGCCCAGCGAATCGTTCCCGTTTGGGACCTTCTGAAACAGAGACGCTCGCGTACATGGATATATTATCCGACAGCGAGACTCTTCCCTTCTGCATTTAAATATCTGCATTATCTGTTACTATGGTTACGCACGCGCGCCCTTCTTGCAAGGGAGATGTACTGTATGTATGTATACGAGTCAGCATCGAGATTTATCGTCGGGCCCGAAGCGCAAGAACCTGCATTATCTCTCGCACTTGTGGGCCCATAGCTCGCCCCCCGACATCAATTCCTCTTCGCGTGCGGATGGGAATTGGAGAATCGAAACTTGTTCGATGGCAGCTACCCAAGCACCCGATATGGGCTAGCTTCCCTGTACCATGTCGTCAGAAGTGGGCTAAGACTTGCGACGATTTTGGGTCCACACTGACGGCGAAATGTTCTCTTGCTCTCCTTCCCACTTTCTAAACTTTCCTCAGGCCATGGCTGTGACTATAACTTCCTTGAAATTCTGCACTACAAAGGCTGTACCTGGGTTTGCCCGACTTTCTGTGTCCTTGTCCTTGGCTCCATGCCGAAAGCGCACCACACGGTTGTCCTGTGGCCGTGGCCAAGCAAACAAAAGAGAGTGAACGGCACAATGTGCCGACGGAGATGGATGCGAGCAACAAGGTCTGAGAGCATCGAGTAGGGAGCTCCGAGCTCGCACCGGACGAGGCTCTCCAGATCGAGCGCCGCCCCGACCACGATCCTGAGGCTGCCACGAACCCGACCTCCGCCATCTGTGTGTACCACTTGATCCTTCCTCAGAATGGCGACACACAATCTCAGGACGAACACACAGCATCCCCTCCAGAAAAAGAACCTTTGAGGATACCGCAGTAGCCTGCAGGTTGGGTCAAAAAAGATGTTTGAGAGGCCGCTCGATGGAAGCAGGGAGGACCGTGAGAACCTTGCTGGATGCATAGCGACGTCATGACTTCTCGTCTTTGCCCAGAACGCTCACTAGTGTTCTGTACTTCGATGCACACAAGTATGTCCTCATCCAACCCTTGTGTCCTAGGCTTGTCCAGACATCGAGCAAGATGGACGCTCATCAATGCTCGCCCTTCAGCACAGAGTCAGGTTCGACCAAGATCAAACCCCTATTCGAGTCAAGGGTCCACCCAAAAATTTAGAGCTCGAGTTGTGTCGGTTGTCTAGTGCCTTTTGACATAAGCATGCACTATTAATCGCACCCCATTAATTCAATAAATAATTCGACGCGGTTACGCGCTTGCTGCTGGCGCGACGCGCGAAGCTGGAAGCTCGACATTATGTATCAACTTTGCAAGCGATAGATTCGACGTTTCTTTGGAAGCCGCCGGGCTCTAGTGTGGTGAGGCGAGCTGGCCAGAAGCTTCCGACCTGTTGGTGCAGTCGCCCACGTTGTGATCAAATCTGTTCTTTTTCTTTTTTGGCCCTCGACACAATTCTCTTGGCGCCCTCAGCAGGCCTGTTTCCGGCCTGCGGGCTTGTTAGAGAAGTTGAATGAGCGGAAGCAGGAAGCGGGTGTCAGACGGAATCATCGAAGAACATGAGCCTCGGACCCCTCAAGCCGTGTGTTCTTGATATGCATCGTCTTGTGGGCAGCACAAGCCACAGACCTGCCTACCTGCCTGCCCTTGCTGACTTTGATGTTTATCCATCCCGCCCCACTTCTGCGGGTTGTCTGCAAACGGATGTCTTACCCCCCCCCTCGAACCCGACACCCGTTCCTGCACATATGCACCGAAGCAACAGAAAAGAAAAGGCTGGGCGCGTCGTGGTCTAGAATCTGATGCGCGATGCAAGGTCAGAGCAGGCTGTACATACACGCGCGGGAGCCAGGTACAGATTTGCATCCATGCAATCAATGGACTGACGTCTGGAAGCCCAGTCAGAACCAGGCCGCGTTCTGGAATGTCTTTGGTTGGAGCCTCTGCAGAAACTTCGCCAGCCTCGGCCGTGTACATAACATGTGACAGTCAGTTTCGCGCTGCAACCCGAGATTCAAGGCATTTCCCGGCATGTCATCCACCGGAATCCACATCAGGATGGAAGGTTCACGGTGTCGGGTGGGCTACTGAGAACCGGTCTCCCGAATCTCAGACTTCAGTCTTTCGGATCCGAGTCTCTCTCTGAAAGCTAGGTAGGGCAAGAACGACATCCACGAGCAGGAGCAAGGAAGCGCTGTGTGGCGACAGGCTCGTGCCTGCGTCCCAATGTGAAACACAGACTTGTGCCTCATTCAATATGAGATCTGAGACAGCATCGCATCGCATCGCATCGCATCGCATGACATTGCCCAGCCGACACGCATTGTCACGGGACAGATGCGAACGACGGAAAAGTCCAGACCTGGGGTTTGGTGATGTGTATTCTGGGCAGGATCAGGAAGTGGTGGCTCCACAGCACCAAGGATACGGGAAGGAACTTCATCTCCAGTCAATCTCAGCGTCATTCCGTCGGGAGGGAGAGGGAAGAAACTTGCTCGAAGATCCTCTCGTATTCCTCAGGGATCGGACACACATTGACCGCCTGCACTTGCTCTGGCACGGCAAATGTATCTTTGCAGGCGAGCCTCTACGTACAGCCAGCTGGCGTTTGACATCCGACCTTGCTCTGCTACACCATGCACTGTCACATGAACGAACATGACGCAGATCCTCGCACCACTTGACCACATTCCCATTTTCCCTTGTCTTTTCTGACCTGGACCCCCCCAAACCCTGACCCGGAAGGAGTTACCGTCCCGAAAGGCAAGGGGAGGTGTACTCTGTCTCGGACCGAGTTCGCCCAATCAGGCACGTTTCTGACATACCGCCAGTGTCGTACAGACTGTATGCTGGCCTGTGTGATGGATCCCGAGACCGAAACCGATCCCGATCCGAAACAGCAATGAATGAATGCAATCTCGGCATGAACCCAGAATCTGATTTGTTCCCCCTCGCCTGCCTTGTGCAAAGTTCTTGGATCATCAATGATCGTCTTCACGCTCCATTTCATTTTCCTGGATAGCGAAAACATCTTCGCGCGCACGATCCAAAGAGGGGGTTCCCCCTCTTCATTGCCGAGCCACTTCCGCACAGGCTTGCTTCGTCCCTTCTTCATCCGTCGGCTCGCTCCGACGCACTTCCACTCGCGTTTGCTGCCGCCGCCGACGTCGTCTTCGTTGAGGACGCAGACCCAGCAAACGCCTGATCCTCGCTCTTCAACGTAAGCTCCCGCTGCGCCGCCGCGCTCGTGTCCGACTTGAGCACCTCCCGCAGCGCCATTGTCGCATACGCACTCGTGCCCAGCACCATTTGGATCTGCAAAGCCAGGAATTGGCCGTCTTCGGACTCGGGTGGTGCTGGGAATCCGAGCAGGCGGTCCTCGTCGGAGAGGGCAAGGTCGATGTTCGTATCGGTGTAGCGCATCAGCTTGTAGCTCAGTGAGCGAGGCTGGTGCAGCATCTTGCGGTACGCTCCTCGAAGCGCATACTCTCTGAGTATCACAAGTTTGGAAGTGTCAGCCCTGGACAGCTTGTCTTCAGTGCACAAACGAAAACACACTCACGGCTGTTTCGAGCTTCCAATGTCCTCAGGCTGGAGCCCGTCCGCAGCTAGGAGCTCGACATACAGAGTCTCGAGCCAGCTTCCAGGCTCAAAGGTAATCTCTGAGCCAGGCAAAGGCATGACCACGTCCGTGATCGCATATTGAGCAACTTCCTCCTCCGACTTGAGAGCCTTGACCTTTGGCTTCGCTCCTGGGGTCGAGCAGAAAATTTCCATCAGTCAGGGATCGGTAACGATACAAGGGCTGTGTCGGTCCTTGACTCTGCAGCAGACCATCTCCAACTCACCTTTGCGGATGTTACTCTCAGCTCCGTTTGCAGCCCCGTCCTCATGCTCGTGCTGGTCGTCTGTGACCTCCGCAGCACCACCGTCCTCCTCTTCCAGTCCCGCCTCATCCGCCTCCTGTGGATCAATGAAGACGTAGTCTCCGATCACAGGCTTGTCGACGCCAAACCTCCGCACCCGCTCCGACACCATCTTGTTCCAGATGTAGGATTGGTAGGCATGGACATACATCATCCGAAGCGTCTTGGGAACCTGGAATAACAAGGTGGGGAGAGAGGATCAAACATTCTCCAGTCAATTCAGCTTTGGATATGGGAGAATACTCCATCGAGAGGTGAAAGACTCACAGCTCCAAAGGCAGCAAGCCAATCGCGCTTCAGCATGCTTCGCTCGTTCATCCCATCTTCGTCCGTCGGGATCTTGTCCCACCCTTGCCTTCTCTCTTCCGACAGCAGCCGAGCCAGGATTGCGCGCTCGGCCACATATGAAGGAGGGAAAGTTTCGTATGCCTTTTGAAGATGGCCCTGCGCATATAGAGCTCGGGCCGTGATGGCGTCGTTCGAAAACGAAGAGGTGGATGAGGGAGCTGGTGTCGCCTCCGAGCTTTGTGTGCCAGAGCTTGTCGAGGGGCGGGTGCCGAGAATGAGCTCGATTGTGCGCTTGTAGTCCTCGTGGAAGAGTGGGATACCTAGCTCATGAGTGGACAGATCGGAGGTTCCAAATCTTTGCATGCCTGTTCAGGTCAGGAGAAGATGTGAGCTGCTGGGGACTCTTATAGCCAGGTCAGCGCAATCACCAATCAAGCTCACCATAGTAGTTGATGAAGCCTTGATGCTTGAGGACATCCATCGCTTGAGCAATGATCTCCTTCTCTCTCCCAAAGTCGTTCGCAGCCGACGCCGAGGAATCTTCGAGCAACTTGACGTTTCTCAATGTGATCAAGAACTCGTTTCCGCTCAAATCTCCCAGTCGGAAGGGAGTATTTGCATACTGGAGATGGGCGATCCGTAAACCCTTGGGAGCTCGTTGCTTGAGTGCAGCCAGGAAGGACGCAGGCGATTCTCGCCCGCTTGGTCCATGAAAGCCTCCTCTGCCTCTTCCTCGACCACCTCTCCCTCCTCCACGTCCTCCTCTGCCTCCGGAACTGGGCCCGGCAATGTCCGAGTCAAAGTCGGTGTCAAGTCCATTGGCGAGCGCCCATACTTGCTCGGGTGTCTTGCCCCTCCTGAGCAAGCTGACGCGTTGGACCGAGACGGATCTTCGATCTTTTGTGCCTGCGACTGTCAGATCCCTGCTCGGTCCATGATGCCCTCCACCTCTGCCTCCTCTGCCTCTCCCGTTGGCGGCCCGAGCACCTGCGCCTGGTGGGAGCTGGAGCGCCCGAGACAGCAGAGCGAGGGCTTCGTGCGAGTCGCGATTCGTCTTTTGGAGGAGAAAGTGCAGGTAGGGCGGGTGGTCATCCTTGTGGTGTCCTGCGTTTCGTTTTTGAGGGTTCGATTTGTCCGGTTTGCCCGACACTGTCCAGCGTACGTCGATGCGCGGTGCAGTAGAGGTAGCAGTAGTATCCTGTGGATCCGCAGCAGGAGCAGGAGCAGGTTTTGCCATGTACTTGTTTGAGGATTCGGTGACGAGGTACCCTTGGAAGAGTTCTCGAATGAGAGCATGGGCGGCTGTACGGCCTGCCTTGTCAGTGAGTGGGTTTGTGGTGACGGTGCGAGGGTCGCGGGTGCTCTCCTTGTCCGTTTTAGGCGGGATCTGTGGGCCCGAGTCCCATAGCTGTTTGAGATCCTGTATGGCTGGCTCGTCAAAGAGGGAGCCGAGTTTTGCGACTAAGGCCGTGTCTAGCTTATCCCATGAGGGTCTCTGCTCTTCCTCTGATGTTGACTCTTTTGTATCTGAGGTTGATGATTCTTGCTGCTGCTGGTGGTCCTTGGTAGCAGCTGCCTTTAGCTCGGGGTGCAGTTCCCTTTGGAGACGTTGTTCGAGGGCCGAGGGCGGCTGTGTTGCGGGTGGATGTAAAGAGGTGATATGCTGAATCTGGCCATGCTGATCGACTTCGAAGACTTGGAAGTCTGTGAATCTCTGTTTGATGATGGCATGGAAGGCAGGTCTTGAGGCAGCATCGATGTATTCTTCGATGCCGACAGCTCGCTCTGAGAAGGGCGTTGGAGCATGGCTCTGTTCTGTTCTTGGCCGTTTGATGGAAGCTGGCCCGGAGGCTGAGGCTGAGGCTGTTCTCTTTCGGGACTCAGGTCCGTCCATGGGCTCTGGGTTTGTCTCCATCCTTGCTTGGCTCGCTGTGAACCACTGACTGACTCGTATCGTACTATGCTGTGCTCAGTGCGCGATCCATCGATTCTTCTTCTCGGTCAAGCTCCATCAAGACTTGCCGTCGGTGTTCATCCTGGCGCATCATCACCGAGTACTCGGCCGAGAGAGACGACAGATCGGACATAATCTTTGTTAATAGCCGGAGACTGAGTGAGTGAGTGAGTGAGTGGCGAAATGAGGTGATCTTTCAAAACCATCCATCCGCCCGCCCAACCCGGCAACTTCTCATCAGTCAGACCCTCACCCCGGCCGACGTTCGTTCTTCCACCTTCGCATTCCATCGACTCCATAAGCTCACAACACCGCAACCAACCAACCAACCAACCACCCACCACACACCTCACCGACTCCCCATCCTCTCGCAACTGCAACGAAGGGAAGGGCACACATATATATGCGCATCGCTGCTGCCAACACTCTCATCAGACTCAGTTACAACACCACCACCACTGCTTTTAGGCCCCGTCTCTTTAGACAACAGCCACCGCATTTCGCAAGAAGATCCATCTCCTCCTCCTCTTCCTCTTCTTCCTCCTCGTCCTCCACGCATCACCACAGGCCATCTGCCAACTTCTGCACCACCACCTCAGCACTGTCCTCTATCACTGTCCAGGATCAGAAATCATCTACCATGGCTCCCGTTCCACCAGAATCCTCAACGCCCAACGGCAACCAAAAGCGATACAAAGTCGTATGTATCCATATCCTCACTTCTCGCTCTCTTCCCACGCTCACGATCGCGCACTAATCCCCCTTTTCTTCTTTCACACACAGGTCATCATCGGCTCTGGCCCAGCTGGTCATACCGCAGCCATCTACCTCGCTCGTGCCAATCTGAACCCCATCCTCTTTGAGGTGAGCAGTGCGCCCTCCGTCCCAAGTCTCCCTCACGCGCTGGTCCACTTACACGACGCGTTTTTTTCCTTTCTTCGACAGGGCTTCCTTGCAAATGGCATCGCAGCCGGTGGTCAACTTACAACAACAACCGATGTAGAGGTACGTCTCAGTCATTCTCTTGTTCCTTCTTGGTAACACGGCACTAAATACCCGCATTCTCGTCCCCCTCCGACAGAACTTCCCTGGTTTCCCCGAAGGTATCCGCGGCCCCGAGATCATGGACAAGTTCCGCGCACAGTCCGAGCGCTTCGGAACCCAGATCGTCACCGAGACCATCTCCAAGCTCGACCTCTCCGCCCGGCCATTCAAATTCTGGCGCGAAGGCCAAGAGTCCCAAGATGCCGAACTTGCCGACACCATCATTCTCGCCACAGGCGCTTCTGCGCGCAGAATGAACATTCCCGGAGAGGAGACGTACTGGCAGTCGGGCATCAGTGCCTGTGCAGTCTGTGACGGCGCCGTGCCCATCTTCAGAAACAAGCCGCTTGTAGTCGTCGGCGGAGGTGATTCGGCAGCCGAGGAAGCCACCTACCTGACCAAGTACGCCTCCCACGTCTACGTCCTCGTCCGCCGCGATGAGCTTCGCGCGTCCAAGATTATGGCCAGACGGTTACTCAACCACCCCAAGGTCACCGTCCTCTTCAACACTGTCGCCCTCGAGGCCAAAGGAGACGGCGATCTGTTGAATGCGGTGAGGATACAGGACGTCAAGACAAAGGAGGAGCGCGATCTCCAGGCAAATGGACTGTTCTATGCCATCGGACACGACCCGGCCACCTCGCTCGTCAAGACCCAGCTCGACCTCGATGCGGATGGATACATAATCACCAAGCCCGGCACCTCGCAGACGAGCGTAAAAGGTGTCTTTGCGGCCGGTGATGTGCAAGACAAAGTCTACAGACAGGCGATCACGTCGGCGGGAACGGGCTGCATTGCGGCGCTTGAGGCGGAGAGATTCTTGGCCGAGGAGGAGGAGCTGTCGGAGGAGCAGGCCGAGGACGTGACAGGGTCGAGCCATTACTAGGCGCACGCGTATTGAGCAGCAGTGGGACCACTTCTCTTGCTCAGCGCCATCTGGCTCTCCTTTCTTTTGGTTACACAGCCCTTCTCGTTCAAGTTCACGGTCACGACATTTTCTTCATCCAGGAGACACCCTCCCTCCCTCTTTGTCCTATTCAAGGCCCTGCGCGAACCTTCGCTGTTGTGCAGACATTGGCAACCACGCGCGCGTTGTTCCTGTACCACATGTAAAAGGGAGACAAACTGTTCCAGATTCGTCGCAAGCCTTTTTAATGAACTCCTTCAGTAGCACACCTTCGCGTTGGAAACTTCGTGCTGTGTGTGATAGAAATTTGCATTTGCAGAAATCGAAGTTCAGACCCGATGCGTGAGAGGTGAAGTACACAGGTTGAAAGCTAGGTAGCACGCGTCTTGGATTGGGAGAAAGATGTCCTCTACACAGAGAAGCCACGTTCGCGCTCGCGCTGTCGGTCCTTCTCCAGCTTCTTCTCAAACTTGGCAAACTCGCTTTGCGCCATCTCGTCCTCCACGTCGAGCACTTGCTCGACGCCCTTGACTTCAGGGATGTAGTGCATCAGCATGCGCTCTGTAATGCCCGTGAATAGAAAAGTGTCAATTCCCTAACGCCATGGAGCAGAAGACGGTATCAGCGTTCGACGTACCAATGCCCGATTTCTAGATGGCCAAAATAGAAGCTCAAAGTTAGCATCGAATATGGAAGAGGGAGGGATGGCACTCCCAGTGTCAGGAGGGGCCCGGCTCGTACTCACCAGTGTCACCGTCGAGCTATCGCAGCCACGACAGCTACCCTTCAGCATCAGCCTCACGATGCCATCGCCACCTTCCTCCGGATCAGTAAAGCCGCGATACTCGATATCACCTCCGTCCTCCTGAATCGCCGGTCGGACCCGGGTATCCAACAGCTCCTTGATCATCGCCACCGTCTCCGAGTCGGTGTCGAGGATGACTGTGTCCTGCGCCACATGTTCCGCCGCGCCATCTCCCTCTGGGAAGAGCGCCAGCCCGGAGGAGAAGAACTCCATCAGGGTGGCGAACACCTCTGGCTTGAGGGTGGACCAGGGAATGTCCGAATGTTTGGAGACTGTGATAAAATCGGGCCCGTAGAAGACGGAGCGGACGCCGGAGACGTTGAAGAGACGCTTTGCGAGCGGGGAGGACATGCTGGAGCGGTTGTCGAGGAACTCGGCGGTGCCTGCTTCCATGACTCGTTGGCCTGGTAGGAACTTGAGCGAGTCCTCGTTGGGAGTAGTCTCGGTCTGGATGAACATGGTTCTTCTGGATCCAGAGCCGGAAGCGATACTGGCGCCTAGAGACACATTGCTGAGCTGTGGTCGGTGTTGTTGGTGATGAGATGAGGATGAGGATGAGGATGAGGGAGCAGATGCGATCGCTCTTGAAACTGCTAGGATGGAGGATGACTGAGCAATCGTTGCCGTGCTGAAAGCAGCCGCTAAGCAGCTTTCGGCGGCGGCGCCGGTAGTACCTGCCGGTCTGCCCACGCTCTTTAGAGCTGTCCGTCTTGCTGCGCTTGCCGCTGTTCGAAGGGTGGTTTGTACGATCATTTTGCCTGGTGAACTTGGCGTGCAGAGTGATGGTTACGGTCACCGTCGACTCCAAAGAATCACGAATTTTGAAGCCGGTCAGATGCGTCATGCTCATTGAGAGAGCCACGTGATTTGCACCGCAGACGCGCTCTGGACTTGACGCGCTTGCCACGTGGTTGCCGATCA
Organism: Tilletia horrida; assembly: GCA_001006505.1. Classification (NCBI taxonomy): domain Eukaryota; kingdom Fungi; phylum Basidiomycota; class Exobasidiomycetes; order Tilletiales; family Tilletiaceae; genus Tilletia; species Tilletia horrida. Next base: position 83,197 of record LAXH01000027.1, read on the forward strand.
TCTGGAGACTCTCTCCCCCAGATTCGGAACCAGCATGAATCCACACAGCGCATCGACTATTGCAACGTCGATCAAGGCAGACCAGCAGCATCATGTCCAACATTGCATCCATTGGTAAGCATCAGCGTGTGAGGGAACATGTGCAGCTTTGCATCCACCTTGACTGACGGATGCCCTTTGCATATGCTCCTCCTTCATCAGCTGTCGTCATCATCGGCCCGCTGGTCATCCGCAAGGGTATCGAATTCTTCCGAGGCGGTCTGCGGTCCTCTGTTTGCGGCCTGCGCTCCATTCCTTCACCCTTCAGCAAGCACACCCCACCCTGCGAACGTGTGCTACTGTCAATCACCCTCGGCCTCGTCGCCTATCACATCTGGGCATTGGCATACATCCAGTTTTTCCCCCACACGAACCGGATCACAGATGTCTTCCTCGCATCCGACACGCCGATCAATGCAGCCTCCGTCTTGCTCCGCGAGCGTGTGACCAAGCATGCCACTGGCCTATTCGAGCGGCTCACAGACACCTATGTCCCAGCGGGAGCAGCAGCTGATGAGCTCTTTCGACGCCTCACTTCCTTCGAGGGACGCAAGATCTATCTCCAAGTAGGCGAGGAGCCGCTTCTCTACTGCCTCTTTTGCGTCCGCCCCGACGACTACAAGCTCTACACCTTACCAACTCGACTGGCCTCCTATGCAGTCCATTTCCTCCTCCTGGGAATCCTCACCATTGGAGACCCAACCTTGCAGCTCCTCAACTCTGCCCTGACGCGCTCCAGACCGGACCAGAACGCATCAAGCGAGAAGACCGAGTCGCCATCGCCAGTCTCAAACTCGTCTGACAAGCAAGGATACCAGCCCTCTCGTGCAGCCTGGAGACGCTACGCGCTCTTCGTCCTTGTCGGTGGCCTCGTCAGCGAGATCTTTACGCTTCACAACATTGCAGATGTCCGAGTTGGGTCTGGCAGATGGAACCACGTAAGTTCGCTTTCATTCCAGATCAGTGTTGTCTCGCAAGCTCACATCATCCTACTGCCAATTTTTGGACTCAGTGGCACGTCAACATCCTGCTTGCCAGACACGCTACCTTCCTCGCTCTCTCCATTCTCATCTACCTGCTCCCGACCGAACCCGAGCGTGTCTCCGTCCGAACAAGCTCAGGTCAAGCCCCGTCTACGATCCAAGGAGCCCTGTATGCGCTCAACAGCACCACTACCACCCTCCAAGTCACACTCGCTCACTTGCAGGCGCTGACCCTCTCCAACGACGTCGTTGCGACCGATGCCGGACTCCGCGCGTTACGCGAGGCCAAGGCGGCCCAGAGGTCGGTCCTACCTCCCTCCCCGCCTGTGGGCACAAGTATGGCCGCTGCTGGTACCGCCTCGGGAGCAGCCGATGCGGGAGAGGCAGACTCTGCACTGTCAAACGGAACTGCTTCGCCATCTGCGAGTGGAAGCACCCCGATCACCACTACGGGAGCGGCAGCTGCAGAAGCGATTGATCCCGATCAGGCTCGTCAACGACAACGGCAGGCCAATCTTGTCCGACTGGCGAAGAGGGCAGGCATCGATGTGGATGCGGTTCGGAAAGAAGCCAGGGAGGCTGCGGAGACCGTCTTGAAGGAGACGGAGAAGCGAGCGATGGAGCAGGAGCAAAGGAGAGCAGAAGCTGCTGCTGCCGCGGCGGCTGCCGGAAATGGCGCTTAGGCGATACTTTATACCATTCCTCAATACATCTCTTCTGCTTCGCGCTGTGATCCGGACTGAAGAGATGAAAGGTCATTGGTCATAATATGAAATGGGGTTTGAATTGCAGTGGGTGAGAGTATTGGTGGGGAATCATCGATGGCGAGGACAACAAGATGTGACAGAGGTGAAAAAGGAGGGGGAGAAGGGAGGGAAGGGGATGAGATGGAAGCGGAGGACCGGGTGTACGAATCTATGCTACAGTCACGGAGACGATGGGGAATGAGACTTCATAAACGGTTTGAAAGGAACCGCTGCCTTGCTTCGTAGTCGAGGCAGAACGTTGGGGCCGGGAAATAGAAAGAGAAGAAGTAGAAATGGAATGTCTGAAGTCGAAGGTTGAAGTTGAGTCAGAGAGAACTTGGGAGTGTGGCTCAGACGAGCTGAGGTTGCCAATCCATGATCGAATTGGAATCGAGGTACACCGTCTGCTGAGCCCGAGGCGGTCGAACGGGTCTGATCATAGGTGGACCGTTTCCTCCCGGCTGCAGCTTGGGATGCTTCGCACTGGCGCCAGCCAGACGATCAGCTCCGCCGCTGCCGTGCAAACCTGGCATGAATACCTTCGGGACCGGTCTGGCCAAAACGGCCGCAGCAAACGATGGAGTGGAACTGTGCTCGTTTTCCTCTTGCTTTGGGCGAAGGTGAGCCACTACCTGGGGGTTGTGCAGATTATGATGATGATGATGATGGGGCAGGTCCGACTTCACCAGAGCCTCGGTTCGTTGGACGAGCTTGAGTGCTGACGAAGCATTGATGAGTTGGAGCTCTGCCTCCTCCTCCGGCGAGTCGGCAAGGAAAAAGCTGACATATCGAGTCGATCCTTGACTTCGTACCTGGCTCTTGATAGCTGGATCACAGTCCCTGGCATCGAGTTCGTCCTCGAGGACGGTGCCGAGGAGCAGGCACCGTTTGCTGTCCTGCTTCAAGTCGTAGCCGTCCACAGAGTCAGCATCGACAGACTCTTCCGACGTCTCGGAAGCGTTCTCTTCGCCGTCGGAAAGCCCCAGAGAATCGTCGGATTCCTCATACGAATCTTGGCTGACGGAATCCATTGATCGTTCTCGCTTGGCCACTCTTGAGATGGACCTGCCATTGCCCATGCTCCATCGTTGGGCAAAGATCCGACGAGCGGGCGAGGCAGCTTCGTCTGCCGCAGGCTCCTTACTGACGACCTGGATTTCGTCGAGACTCGCCTCGGTGACGGCGCTGACTGCCACCTTTCGCAGAGACGGCGACCTGCCGCGGCTCCGAGGCGGTGGTCTGGGAGGCGAGTATGATCGCTGAGGAGTCGGACGAATCATCTCCTCCGTCCCCTGAGGGTTCAATTCGATTGGGATGCCTCGGCTCTGAGCGGCAACAACCTCAAAGTCGTCCATGTCCGTGTCAGTGTCACTATCAGTGACATGGCCGTGTGCATCTGAATGGGCTGTTGACTGGATCGCCAGACCGGGAGGGGGTGGCGAAGATCGTTCGGGGGGGAGGCTATTTCGTCGGGCTGAAACGACTCGCTCGTGCCCCGCTCTGGCCATGGCTAAAGCTGCCTCGCGGATCGTCATGATGCTCGATCTTGAAATTGAGGTCGGTAGCGTCGAGTGCCGTTGTGGACGGCGGCCATGACTGAGCGGTAATGTCTCATCCCCGACATCGTCACAGGAGCCACCAACATTCGGAGCGGCTCCCTCGGCCAATGAGCTGGAACGTTCCTGGATTTCTGGCGCCGCAGCCGGAAGTCGGCTCTTCGTCCGCATCACAAACTTGACAGGCACAGGTCTGATGTGCTCATACCCCAGATTTCTCCGACTCCACCACCGCCCGCTCCGGAAGGATGCTCGACCTTGATGATCGAGGGGCAAGGGGAACATGAAGCGCTTATCCATGATCCAGGGTAGCATGAACCGGTTGGGATCTTCCTCGCCATTTGCAACAGCCCGACTGGCACAGGCTGCCGCTGTGGCACAAAGGGCTGTCCTCGTCGCTCGTGGGGGCCACGGTGCGTAAGGAGGCTGAGAGAGTTCCGTCAAGGAGAGTCGACGGGTCATGGTCACATCGGTGAAGGCATTGTGCTCGGTCAGAGTCAGAACCGGAGGTGTGATACAGGTCACAAGAGGGCGAGTGGCCGAAGCTGTTATGTTTGAATGCGTCTGATCTGCAGGCGCAGATCCTGAATTTGCAGACTCGTGATGAAGCTCCGAATGATGTGTCTCGCCGATTGCGGAAGCAGAGGCAACGAGGTTGTACATGCTCTGCGCCCATGTTGTCGGGTGTGAGAGTGTGGTGGCAGCTCGAGTCAAGATGTCGAAAGTCGTGACATGGCCGTTCTCAGAATGCTCGTGAATGACCGCATGATGCTCGGATTCGTTTTGAGCACCGAGATATGCGGCGCTTGCGCTGGCATTTATTGGCTGGGAGTGGGATCGTCCGTGTGATTTGTGGTGAGGATTAATGTTGATCGCTTCTGCCTTGATGGCGAGAGTATTCAAAATCATTCCTTCAAAGTCCTCAGCGGCGACAGAGCCGGTATCCGTATCAGTCTTGAGATTGTGGGAGCGACTCGTCAAAATTTGGGTTCGTCGATCGGAGTGTCGGTGTCGAAGGTCGGGCGGCGGCCAGTTGATATATCTATGCTACAGTATCCTTTACGAGGCAGTCGGCTTGGAGAAGGAGAAGGAAGTGCCAGCCGCTTCCACGACGCCGCGAGTGCCCGTATCGGATGGATGCTGGTAAGAGAGAAGAAGAGGGGAGTACCAAAGTTGCGAAAGAGACACCAAAGATATGTACCCTGCTTTAAGAAGAACCGGGTTGAGAAACAGAAGACGTAAGAGGGTAAGAAGAAACAAGACAGACTTTGCACAGGAACCGAGGCGAATAAGCTGGATCCCAGGTAAATAAGTATGAGTTCTGACACCGTGTCACATAGGTGCAGAAACTGCCCGATAAGCATTGACCTGCATCGGTTTGGGATGAGACTGTGTACAGGTTGGAGCCCCGGGCCCAGATTCAGTTCAGCACATGGCACGATAATAGGAAGCCAGGAGTGCGCGCGTGCAGGCTCTACTCCAAGACACGGATTGATGCTCCCCCTCATGCAAATGAGATGTTCTTGCAAAGCCAACCCGGGTGAAGGGAAAAGTCCGCCGCCGATCAAGCTTCAGACAGAGAGTTGCCTCGGTCGGAGTGTTGGGAATTTCAAGCTGCGATGGCAGCCAGGCTGAGCAAGGCACGTACATACGTGATCGGGTCGCCCGAGCTGTGGATGGGAAGAGAGGCGCAATAATCGAACACTTGAGCTGGACCTGTAAAGGGAGGGAATGAGGGCCTGGATGGACTGCGGGAGTGAGCCTGTCACCGCCCAGTCTGATGGAGCTCCGGCCGGTCTAGGTTCAGTTACCGATGATGTACGCTGTGCCAGTGCGGGGCCACTGAAGGATGGATCTGCAGAGAGTCTACCTGTCAGTCTAGAGAAAGCTGCTGCAGAATACGCCGAGTGAACGGTTCAGTGGGATGCTGACAGAGTGCATGTCCGGGTCAGATTAGTAAAAGAGCAGTCTGAAAACTGAGGAATTGGATACGATCAACGGACTAGGGGGAAGCTCAACTTCAACTGCTGGCTCACGCGGTCACCTGCTCGGCTCTGGCTGGGCATCAAAAGAAACCTCAGGTCTGAGTCCGTTTCAGGACGGGCGGCATGAGCCACACACGCACGGCCCGCGCGGGCAGGCCGCGCATCTTCAGATTTTTCCCCTCGCAGAGGTTTGGCATGCTTCTCCGACGAGCCCCTCCCGCATCGCATCAGCTGATGAGGATGGGGTCGCCGAGGTGAATGGTTGGGCAGTCGAGACGGGAAATGCAGGAACAGCCCCTGGTACCGCGAGTAGCGCGGTCTCATCGGCTTTGTGAAGAAGTCGAGAGCGCACGCACACCAGCAGACCAGCACAACAAGTGCACATTGAAACAACGTCTTCTGCCTCCGAATGCGGTGGTCGACCGTTGAAACATGATGCTGTGAGTTGGGCAAGTGTGGCGCGTGGCTACTCACTCACACGTGACTTCCGGCACTGATCCGGGCTCGGAGCGTTTTGTTGCCGACGCATCTTACGGCCGAGAAGACTGGATCATGTGATCAAATTCGACCGCAAATTTTCTCACGGCGTTGTGTCTGCGAAGGAGCAAATCTCGAAGTGCGGACTTCGCTCCAACACTTGCACACGCTCAGCTCACCAACAACACACACGCAGCGTCCTCAAGATCAACAATGGCTGCTCGACCAAGTACGTATCGAACGACCCTGGACTACCCTCTAGCGCTCATGCACGTGACAACCCGTTCAGCATCTGGGAGAGGAAATGGAGGATGGTGGAAGACGAGCGGAAGTGTGGACGTGGCCGTTTGGAAGGTCGATGTGCATCGTCAATCTGGCTGCGGTGACATGGCAAAGGACGGCTCGATGCTGTTTGGCTGGCTGGATAAAGAGGGAGATGACGAGCTGGAGGTTGTCACGTTGCATGCGTGGAGGTGAGGGAGCCTGCAGTTGAGTACAGACACGCTGACATCCTTTCCTCGTTGTGTCCCTGCCTTGTAGCTGTAAACATCCGCGGTGCGGACGGTGCCATCGCTGGCTCCCTCCCCCTCCCTGCGGTCCTGACGGCTCCCATCCGTCCCGACGTCGTTCAGGCCGTTCACAAGAACATTGCCAAGAACAAGCGTCAGCCTTACGCCGTCGCTACCAACGCCGGTCACCAGACCTCTGCCGAGTCTTGGGGTACCGGTCGTGCCGTCGCCCGTATTCCCCGTGTCGGTGGTAGCGGTACCTCCCGTGCTGGTCAGGTAAGCATTGGATGAGACGAGGGAGAGTGCATGCAAGCGGTGGTGGATTCTGTCAGTGGACATAGATTGCGGTAGCCGGATGAATGCGCGGGCGCTCGTCAAAGACTTGATCACCGTTGATATGAGCATCAGGGCGGTTATCTGGCTGAACGGGCATGCTGTCGGGGAACATACTGCAGAAGGATGGGGGCGCACCAGATCTGACCCTCCGCATTTGCTATTGTCCACAGGCCGCATTCGGTAACATGGTCCGCGGAGGTCACATGTTCGCCCCCACCAAGCTGTGGCGCCGCTGGTTCGTCAAGACCAACCAGAACCAGAAGCGATACGCTACTGCCTCTGCCGTTGCTGCCACCGCCGTCCCTTCGCTCCTCCTCGCCCGCGGCCACCGCATCGAGGAGATTGAGGAGGTTCCTCTTGTTGTCAGCAGCGCCGTCGAGTCCTTCACCAAGACCAAGGAGGCTGTCGCTCTTCTCAAGGCTCTCGGTGCTTACACTGACGTTCAGCGGGTTCACGACACCAAGAAGATCCGTGCCGGTACCGGTAAGATGCGCGGCCGCCGCACCAAGTCCCGCCGTGGTCCCCTCGTCGTCTACGGCGGTGAGGACAACGGTATTGTCCGTGCCTTCCGCAACCTGCCCGGTGTTGAGGTTGTCTCCGTGACACGGTTGAACCTGCTCCAGCTCGCTCCCGGTGGACACATTGGCCGATTTGTCATCTGGACCGAGAACGCCTTCAAGGCTCTCGACACCATCTTCGGCACCTATGACAAGCCCTCTGAGCTCAAGAAGGGCTTTGTCCTTCCCTCGGCCAAGATTGCCAATGCCGATGTCACCCGCATCATTAACTCGGACGAGATCAAGGCCGTCGTTCGCGCTGCCGGCCCTTCGCAAACCAAGCGGCCATTTACCCAAAAGAAGAACCCTCTCCGCAACCGCGGAGTACTGTTCCGCCTCAACCCCTACGCCCAAACCGCCATCCGACAGAGCATCCTCGAGGAGGAGCGACGCCGGGCAGGCAAGCAAAAGAAGAACGCCAAGGCCGAGCGAAATGTGGCGTCGAAGGAGTTCCTCGAGCAACTCAAGGCGCCTTAAGCAAGCAGCCATTCTCGCATTACGACCACATGCAATTCTCGGCGACCCATGGCCATCATTCCTGCTTGTTTTGTAGATGGGGTCGATACCGAATCCTTCCATGTTCTCTCTTATGGCCATTTCATCAATTGAGCTCCTCATCATCTGCATATTTCTGAGTTCTTTATTTTTGAGGTTTGGTCAAGGGAGAACCAAGATCTGTCAGCCCGTCAGAACTCTGTCCCTTTCCTCGATCTGCAGCCCTCACAGGGATGTCAAGGTCACGATCATGGAAGGTACTGTCATGGCACGCAGCCATTCATTGGTCGAGCTACGGGCCGAGACAACATGGCACCGGCACAAGTACGATGTCAGCCAGACGGAGAGCGTCCTGACTGTGAGGCATTGTGGTCAAGTCCGAGTCAGACGAAGTGCCGACGGCCAGGCTGTTGACCTTGACGACAAGGTGAAGGTCATACCGTGGGAATCTGGCGAGCTTAATTACCACCGCGTCTCGCGGGTTCAGGAAATTTTGGAAGCAGATTGTTCCCTCCGACCCGCCATCCAACCTCGCACACTTCAATTTTCAGCGATGAGCGCCAATCATCTGTTCTCAGCACTCACGTCGGGAGGAGTCTACTTCAACAAGAAGAAGTACGGCAGCGATCTCGCCTTGTTCAACAAGGGTGAAGGCAAGGCAGCAGCCGGTCAGCACAGCGAGGGCAGCTCGGCAGCAGCAGCATGCAGTAGCAGCAGCAGTAGGAAGGGCAAGAACAAGAGCACCGAAGCATCAGAGCAGCAAAGCGAACAATCCTCAACCACCCCACAAGCAGCGGAAGAGGTTCCCCTGACCACACAACAGCGTGTCCTCTTCGTCGGATCAGAGGAAGGCAAGCTCCACGCCATCCGACAGCTCGTCCTCGACGGCGAGGTCAAGCCACCCGTGCTGCTCTACGTCCAGTCCGACCAGCGTGCAAGAGAGCTCTATTCCGAACTTGCATACGACAATCTCCGTGTCGATGTCCTACACACCGACCGATCCTCTGCTGCGCAACGAGCCGCTGTCATTGAGCGGTTTAGAACGGGCGAGGTCTGGGTCTTGATCGTCACGGACATCACAGCGAAAGGGGTGGACACAAAGGCGAACCTGGTCATCAATTATGATTTCCCTCAAGGTGCGCAGAGGTATCTGCGACGGGTAGCGAAAGCAGGACGGGCAGGGAAGGAGGGCAAAGTGGTCACATTCTTCACTGAGGAAGATCGGCCATTCTTGAAGATGTGAGTTGCTCTATAGCAGAAGACTGTAAGTTACGCGAAGGGGACTCTGACAACGCCATCTCTCTGTCCCCAGCGTTGTCAACGCGATGAAAACCTCCGGCGTCACCGACATCCCAGCCTGGCTTCTGGCGCTACCAACCTTGTCAAAGAAGGAGCGGAGGAAGCTAAAGACATCTGCGCCAGAGCGCAAGGACGTCAAAGAGGCTGCCGGAACGAGCAAGTTTGGTCAACGAGGCGCTCAAAAACGTGCAGAGATGGTCATGGCGAGCAAACGGCGGGCACAGAGAGGTCTCAAGGAAGACAAGGCGGAGCAGACTTGAGCTCAGCTACTCATCTTGATCCAGTCAGACTTCTCAATACAAGCGATCGATTCTATGTAGCATATCCATTGTGAGAAGTACGAGAGGTGGAAATCATCGAGTAACATCATCTAGAGTCCTTTTTTAGCCTTTGCATCTGGCGTGTCTTCCTGCGCAGACTGCTGGCCCATAGCAGAGACTGGCGCAAGCGCAATGTCCTTGCTGTGGGTCGGTCCCTCCGCTCGGGGCGTCTGCGCCTCGTCGCTTGACGAGTCGGTATCGGCGGTCCGCTTCTCCTCTCCCTCAGAAGAAGAGGACGGGGCTGTCGCAGTGCTGCGCTCGACCTTCACCGCGGGTCCCTTTCTGTTCTTGAGGCCAATTCGGAAGAAGAAGAACAGGACGTAAGCAAGGAGCAGGTTGAAGACAATGTAGGCTGCCAGGATGCCGACATCGCGGAAGCGGAACTTTGCGTCCAGAGAGACCGACGCCAAGAATCGGTCGCCGTCGCGGAACTGACAGTAGCCGCATTGGCCGTTGGGGAGCGTCTGGAAGTAACCGCTGTCGACGGCATTGACAGCACCACCCGAGTTGAGAGTTTCCAGACTGGTGGAGAAGCCTCCGAGATAGGTGTCGCAGCTTTGGCCGGGAGGAGGATTCAGGACATTCAGTTCTTGCTCCGTGCATCGGACAGGAATGCCGGTGACGGCGTTGCCGACAAGAGACTCGACGAGGTAGGTGAACCTGAGGCAATACGCTCGGTCAGTGACAAGAAAATTTAGAGATGGTAGGAGCAGTCTGCAACTCACGGACTGAGAGGGAACATCCACACCCGCCAGAAGTAAGGCAAGTTTGGAGGAGGTTGGACCTGTTCAACCACAATCAGAGTGTCACATCGTCAGCACCGCTTCGAAACCCTAGCAGAGGAAGGGATGTGTACTTACTACACCGCAGAAAACGATGACGAAGGAGAAGAATGTCGAGAACAGTACACTGGCCAACAGAGGATTTGGCGAGATGACGGCCAATGCGGTGGCAAAGGTTGACCAGTATAGAGAGAACAACTGGATGAGACCCCAGTTGTAGGCGGCTCGTTGACCACCAGGGAATCGAATCATCCAGAACCTGTGTAAGACTCGATTGTGAGCTGGAAAATGCCTACGAGAGAAATTCCGAGTCTGATCACGTACCAAGGTGCCCAGAACAATGTCGATCCAAGGACATTCCACGGGATCTCGCCAACCAGGTATGCGGTGACCGCTACAGGCCAAGAGTACATCTTTGAAGGGCGCTCACGAACCTCGTACAGGTTGCGCAAGTTGATGATGACGGGCTGCAGCTGTTGAGCCAGCGAGGTCGATATGACCAGGGCCATAAAGACAGCGAACAGTCTGTTACAGGAGTGACATATGTCAGACCTTATCCTCTTTTCAGACTTGAAGTTGCGGCTCTGCGCTTGGGGACTCACTTGTTTTGCAGACTGGCGACCGACAAATTCTGACCTTGATTCCAGAAACTTGAGCCGATGAACAGGCCAGCGAGGACGTTGAGACCAAGCTTGGCCGCCATGTAGGTGACGTTCCTGTGCTGGAACTGCATCTGACGATACAGAACCAGACGAAGTTGAGCAATCGTGCCGACGGCGTATTGTCGTGCGCCTCGCTTCTCATCCTCGGGGCGGAACTCGCGTTGCTTGGACTCTTCGTTGATTGTGACGAGGTCCTTCTCGAGCTGTTGAGCCATGGGACTTTCCTTATACAGTTTGTGCCAATCGTAGGCGGTGTTTGCGGTTGCACCTGCTCCGATGCTCTCCAGCATGAACTCGGCCGGGTTGTCGCCCTCGCTGAACTTGACGTCACCGCGCGAAGAGAAGTAATCAATGACATTCACGGCCTTGGGACCGATGTCGCCGAAGTAGACAGTCTCGCCTCCCCTGTGAGCAAAACCAAGGCTTCAGTGATGTCTACATTGCGATGTGTTCAGCGGCGGACTCACTTCTTCAGCAACAGCAAACGATCGAACGAGCAGAACAATTCACCGCTCGGCTGGTGTACGGTGCAAAGAATGGCTTGACCGGCATCAGCGAGCTTGCGCAGGAAGCGGATGATACTCCAGGCACTTTGTCCATCCAGACCCGAGGTAGGTTCGTCCAAGAACAGAAGCAGCTCCGGCTTAGCAGCGAGTTCGACTCCAATGGTGAGACGCCTGTCGAACGTGTCAGGTTAGTATTGGGAAGGAACTTTTGACGGGCCTAATCAAACTTCCAACTCACTTTCGTTGCTCGACACTGAGACCAGCACCGACTTCACCGACCATGGCATTGGCAAAGGATTCCATCTCCAGCATCTGGATGACGGCCTCAACATAGTCCAGCTTCTCCTGCTTGGGCGTCTCTGCCGGTTGTCGGAGCAGGGCACTGAAGATCAAAGCCTCTCGTACAGTGGCCTCTGCCATGTGGACATCTTGTTGTTGTGCGTAACCGGTATCGGCTTGGAAACTGCGAGGCAGGGGGCGCGAGCTGACGGTGAAGTCACCACCAACAACACCAACATTGGTACGCTGGGCCAAAACGTTCAGCAGGGTCGTCTTACCAGCCCCAGATTCTCCCATGAGGGCAACCATGGTACCGGGGCTGATTCAAGGACAGTTGAATCAGAATCCGCTGATCGTCAGAAATGAAAGCTCGACAATGAAGGCTCACCGAATGTAACCAGAAACATTGTTCAACAGACGGCGAGTGTCCTTCTTGATAGGCACATCGTAAGTGACGTTCCTCCACGCGAACACGTCCTTGGCGGCAACAATCTTTGTGGCCGCCAACGCTCCTGTCTCAGCATCATGTTGGCGGAGCGCGTCCTCGTCGATGACCTCTTCTTCGCCATTCTTCTCCAGATCGTCGCCAGTCGCTTGAGCGGCGGCCTTGATTGCGGCAGGCTCCTTGCCACGCTTGAAGACAATAACACCACCGCTTGCGGTAGGGTCCTTCTGGTAGACGGACGCGAGACAGTACCAGACGAGGAAGGCGAACCAGAACCCAAAGATGATGCCCGCGTTCCGACCAGCGTTTTTCCACTGCGAGACATGACAAGTAGCAAATCATGGGTTGAGTCTGAGCTCGCGTACGGGAATCGACCTTGAAGGTTTCTCAACTTACACTGTAGCCGTAACTTTGAGCTATGTATCGGTCACCATTGATGAAAGTTTGACCCGGCTGAGAACCGGCTGATGGGCAGACCTTGTAATCCGAGGAGACGTTGGTGTAGTCAGGTCCATATGGGATGAGCAGGGCACACGCGGCCTGAGGCAGGTTTCGGAACTCGTTTGCGATCAGGATCTCGAAAGCAAAAGCCAAGGGGTTGCAGTAGGAAAGCCATTTCCACCACACAACCACTATAAGTGTCGGGTGATGTGCGCTGGTCAGTAACCCGGATCGGAGCAGACTTGATGTATCGCACTCACTGGAAGGTCGGGGAATCACATATCCGGCGTAGAGAGCACTATCGATGACAGCCAGACCACCAATCATGGTAGCAAAGGCCTCAGATCGGCAGGTGGCAGCGAGAGCACGGAAGAAAGCGACCATTGTATATGTGGCAAGAAGAGTGGTCGACCAGAAAACGAAGAAAGCGCCGGGGCTGTAGTAAAGTTTCGTCATGAAGCTGCAAGAGAAGGGAATGAGGGATGAGCAAGGTAGTGCAAAGTGCGTATCTCGATGCGCACACGTACTAGAGCAAGATATCAAAGATGGTAACGTTGATGATGCGGATAGGCATATCCAAGAGCGTGTTGGCCAGAGCATCGGTAGATGGGTGAAGCATAGCAAATCGGTTCTGGCGAATGACAATGGGACGTTGGGCGTAACCGTTGGGAATTTCGGCTGCAAGGTAGAGTAGATGAGTCAGTCAAGGCGATCCTAACGTCTCTGTGTCAATCAAGAAGCACTCACCCAGAGCCATGAAAGAGTTGTACTGTTGCGCACGGAGGAGAGAGATAGCAAATCAGCATCCGCGTTATCGACCCGAAAGTCTGACTCAGTCCAAAGCACTCACAAGAACGGCGAAGAACATGACACCACCACGACTGAAGAAACCATTCGAGTTGGCGGGCATCGAGTAGAAGACTGATCCCGTGATGAGTGCCTGGAAAAGGGAGGCAAAAGCGAGTGTGAATTGGGTGGCCGAGTCACCCCAGACGATTTGGGCTCGGCGCTTGATGGCAAGGCGAATTTGCTGCGGGTATGAGAGCAGGAACTTGGAATCCTTCGCGACGTGCTTCGCGTGCTCTTCAGCGGCGAGACTCTTGTATTCGCGCTGAGCTTCGCGAGAAGCTTTTCCTTCGAGTTCCTTGAGGTAGGTGTCTGTGGCGGCCGCGTTTTCCCGGCCAAGTGCAGACTCGTTCCAAGCTTTGGCCATCTCGATGGCGGTACGAGGAACCGTCTTCTCGCAGCCAGGCTTGACTCGACGTCCGAAAGGATCGGTCACACTGACAAGGAAGTCGGCAGTGGTCTGTCGATCTTGGGGAATGAAGCCGAGCTCGTTGAAGTACGCAGCAGCCTTGTCGGTAGGACCAAAGTAGACGACGTGGCCATCGTAGATGACGCACGTCTTGTCGAAGAGCTTGACGATGTTCTCACCGGCTTGGTAGATGCTGGCGATGGTGGTGGCGCGGGCAACATCGGTAGCGATTCGGAGAGCACGAACAAACTCAAGAGCGGTGGAGGAGTCAAGACCACGACTCGAGTTGTCGAAGAGGAAGACCTTTGCACGAGATGCCAGGATCTCGGCAATCGAGACACGCTTCCGCTCTCCTCCAGATACACCGCGAATCAAGTCGTTTCCGACCACGGTCTGGAAGGTGTGACGGAGACCGAGAATGGTGCCGAGGACCTCGCGCACCATGTTAATGTAATCCGATCGAGAGGAGTCGCCTGAACCGCCGATTGCAATGCGGCGACGCGCCTGTGGAGCACGCGTCGCGGCAGCAAATTCCAGAGTTTGGCCGACGTTGAGCGTTGCGAAGTGAACATCGTCCTCGGGAACGTAGCATACATCTCCACTGCGGAGCGTAGAGCGCACAATGTATGTCAGTATAGCATATTGATGGCAGCAGCTGAGCTGGACCTACCGGAGGGTGCCATCGATAGTCTTGTGCGTGAAGCCCTCGTACGAAATGTCTCCACTGATGCTCTTGAATCCGTCACGGTAGCTGGCAACGGACTTCAAGAAGGAAGTGCACCCTGCGCCAGGTCGACCCAAAACGAGCAGCATTTCACCCGGTCGGACAAAGCCGGTGAAATCGTGCAGGATCTTGCGCAAGGGAGGGTTGAACATCTGCCGAATGTTCATGATGGCACGGAACGGCTCAAGGAGGAGCGAGCTCATGCTGTCGGAGAGCGCAACACCAGAGCCGACACCGACGACGGAGAGGTTGCGGAATGCGACACCCATCTCGCGAGGCCTGCTGCCCTTCTCCGCTGCTGAGCGCTCAAAGACATGCTTGAGGAAGAGCTCGAGGTCAAAGTTGCCCTTGTCGTCAAAGGGGTTGAATGTAGGTTGGCCCTCCTCGACCTTGGCAGCATCTTCGTGACGCGCAACAGCGGCTTGACGTGCAGAGCTCGCGGTGAGCTTGCGGGTGAGCTCGGCAGTGCCTATATTGGTGCAGAACAGACATCAGCTTAGAGGTACACCTGTCAAAGGCGCATAAGAGAGGTGTCTCACCATCGGGGTCGAGAGTGCCAACTGGGATGGAATGTGTTGAGCTCGAGCGCTGGCGGGTGCCGCGGAGCGTTGTGGGTGTAGCCTGACCATCAGCTACATGCGGGGTCGAAGCGATTGTCTCCTGGGGCTCGTCCAGATTGAGCGCATTCTCAGCGGAGGGTGTCCCTGGCAGAGGAGTGGGAGGAGCGGTGGTGTACTTGGTGCTCTCTGAGGCAACAGTCGAGCTTCGCTCGACAGTGGGCCGTTCGGAAGTCATCCCTGGTGAACCTGACGACGAGTGTTGGGTCAGCGACGACCAACACCAAGAGAGATGAGGATTCGCCTTGTTCTCCGCTGATTGGCTGTCAAAGATCGACAGTCTTCCAGACAAAGTGCAGATGAGAGGATGGTCACGCTCGCAAAAGGGGAGCAAGGGCGCGCGCAAGATGGATAGATGATGCTCGCTCTTTATGGGCGACCGACGATTGATTCCTGCCTGAGCTGGCCGGACTGGCTGGGATTCTTTGAATTTGCGAACCCTCCGGCTCCGAGCGAAAATCTATCAATTTAAGCTCATCAGCTGCTTCCAAAGGGGTTGTTTCGTCGACCCACACCGACCTGAGCTGAGGCGACGTCAACCCGCAGCCCGATCGCAAGGCAGGAACGTGGCACCACCCGGCTGTCTTGTGCCGAATCATTCATTTGCCAGGCTTATGGCTCCTTCCTTTCTCACCCCATTCCACGCGGAATTCCACGAGTCTGGTGAGCACGTCAGTCACTACTACTGACTGCCCTTAGCCTAACAAAGGGAGCCTTCCAAACACGGGAACTGCCTTCCCGAATCCCACCAGGTCAGCACTTGACACCTTGACCGAGACAGTCAAGTGGTTATGTATGGTCTCAGAACACGGCCATCTCAGGGGCTGGGGCCCAAGGTCAAGGCGATGCGGATCAGCACCTTCCGTAGTGGTATATGTATTGGGTACTGAAATGTGAAAGAATGAGTACGCAGTGCTGCATGTTTCAGTACCGCCCTCACCGGCTGGGACTGGTTAGGCCGTGAGAGTGCGGAGCATGGATGATCAGTTCGAAGGTCAGCATGGATGGGAAACTGTGAACTCACCATGCAGAAGCCCAGTGCCCAGCCTCCCCGCAGTGGTAGCATGCGTCGCTCCGAGTCTGACCTCCGCGGGCCGATGTCGGGGAAGAACCTGCGGCACGAGCTCGGGTCCCGCGTGTTCCTCGGGTAGCTGTTCGTCCGGCGGATGTGGCTCGCACACTGTCGGACGTGGAAGATCGTTGCCGCGTTGACGCGGAGCCCCTTGCTCGAGATCGCGCACGGCCCCTGGCCCGCGTTGAGCCTCGTCCTCGTCTGGACGGGCTTCGCGCTAGGTGATCATCTCCTCCCCCATCCCACCAGTCATCTGAATCGCTGTCTCCTCCACCTCCGCCTCCTCCCCGAGCGCCTCCATCATCGTCCCGTCCATCCTCGGCGTCGTCCATCGCGAGTTCCGGAGGATTGCGAAGATACTGGGCCACATTCTAGAATGGAGCGTGCGAGCGGTCGTGCATCAGCTTCACGTATGACAGTGTTGTGGTCTTGGCAATCTCACCTCTGCAAGTGTGTTGAACTGTTGTCGAGTGCGCCCAAACATTTCCCGATACTCATCCAGACTTTCCTCTACGGTTTGTCTTCGGGTTCGCTGCCCAGAGCAGATCAGGGACATCCTATACTCAGTCTGAAGAGAAAAGGCGTAAGTGAGCACATGTAAGAGATGCACACATTGGAACTTTGGTCAGTCCGAAGCAGCTTCGCTCACCTCTCTTCTCAAGAGCGGCTTGCTCAAGCTCTTGTCGTGGCCAATCTGATTGTAGCCGGTGACCAGACCCATGCCAAGCGTCGATGGATACAAGTACTCAGTCGTGCCCTGCTTTACTTTGAACACGTACTCCCGGTCGATGATCTTGGCGATGTGCTCCGCAATTGTAGCGTCTGTGCCTGTATGATATGAGTCCATCATAGACAAGCTGATCAGTCTCCAGTGATACATCAGCTGAGCCCAAGTATAAGTATGACTGACCGATTCCATTCTTGTCCATAAGGCTGACCAAATCGGCCTCAGTGAGCATCTTCGGCCTCGATGTCTTGCCTTCGCGTAAGTTGCAGGCTGTAGGCATAAATGTCTCGCCGACTTCAAAATTGGGCAACAAACTACCTTTCCACTTGTCGTACACGAAGACGTCCAGGTAATTGCGCTCCTGGATGATGAGGCCTGTGTGAGGGCAGGGGTCAATAATTTGCATTGTTCCGCAGCAACGTCTGGAAGCTCTCACCAGATGTTGTAAATCTCTCTTCCGCAATATCGATCTCAACGGACGTGGAAAAGCCTACCGCGTCTTTGCTACACGAGCCGAGGAATCTGCGGGTAACATACTCGTAGACCCTCTTCTCGTCACCGGAAAGATCATTGGCATGGGCCGTAGGGTGAATAGGAGGATGTGCTTGATCATTCTTCTGACCATTTCGGGGACGCGAATATGTTCCGCCCCCCTCGTATGAGTCTACCAGGCCCTGTGCGTACTGTCCCCAGTCTGAGTCGCTGGTCTGTTTTTGCAGAAGCGTCCGAAAGTCGAAGGCTTTGTCAAATTGATCCGTTTCCGTGCGAGGATAAGACAGAAGACCTCGTTGATACAGTTTCTCGGCGACCTAAGCAAGAACCGGTCAGCTTCACAAGAAACGATTGTCAGGGATGAGGGAGTCCACATACATCAAGAACCCGTTTCGGAGACAGCCGTAGTAGTCTAGATCCTGACTTCTGCAGCTCGACAGTTGTAAGAGGATATGGTTTACTGTGCGATGTCAAGGAAATGAGCAGCACCCCACACCAAAACGCACGCGAACTGAGTCACTTACAATTTTCGAGTGCTTTTGCGCTCAACGGCGAACACTTTCGCTTCTGGCTCATCTATGCACATCTCGAACAAGACGACGGCGGTGGCGTGGTCGAACAAATGTCCCCGTTTCCAGCGAAAGTCGACTTTGACATTGGCCCCTTTCTCCAGTGGTCTCTGCACTGTGACAACGATGTGCCAAAAGGGCTCAGAGATGAAGTTCACGACCTTTTCGTACTGGTCAGTCACAAAGCCGAGTGTGGGAAACTGGCAAGGACCTGGATGGTAGAAGATAGAGATCAGGGAATCTGCATTGTATGCTGCTGTCGATCACCACTGTCGTCCTTACCATAGCTAATGAGCTTGTCAGCGAGCTCCTGTAGCCGTCTTAGATTCAAGGTCTGTAACCGTGTGAATGCTGCGCCGAGTCTCAGATCCAACTCGGTTCGAGCTTCGACCGCTGCCACCATGCGGAGATCGAGCTCGCCGGCATTGCTGAAAGCTGAATGGATTTGACTGTGGAAGAACTGGTCAACCAGCCGAGCACATTAAATCTGACTAGAACATACACATACTTGGCAATGATAGCGCTGAAGCGAGCCCTTTTGATCACGATCCGAGGGTTCCCCTTTCGACATTCGGCGGCAACCTCGCTACCGATGTGCTCTCCTTCACGATCACAGTCGGTCCAGATCATGAGCTGTTGTGCGCCTCGTGCTTCCTTTTGCAGGTTCCTAGAGATCTTCTTTCCGTCCTGGAACTCCGCATCTTTGCATCAGAATGGGATGGAAAGAGTGAGCTTTCAAGTCAAGGATGCTCACCTCGGTCAGATACACTGAGACGCCAGCTGTGAACAGCTGCGCAGGATCACAGTCTGACCATTTGCGGTATTCAGGGTCGAATTCCAGCTCTGTCATATGCCCAAGGACAGAGGTCATGGTGACTTCGACTTGCTCTCTCCGGCCGTTCATGGTCATCATGTAGGTGAAGTCGAAGTTCCGGCAGTATCTGTGGGTACCCTCTCGCTTTAAATGCACCGTATTCAGGACGCAGAAACATGAGCAAGGAGATCCTGTTGGATCAACTCACGTTGTCCATTTGCCTGCTCGACAAAATCTCTGCCACGGACTTCGCGATCGACGCTGCGGATTACAATTGTCAGAGTGCATACAACGAGGCTTCGAAGGAATGTGGGCTCACGCTTTTCCGCAACGCAGAGGACCTTCATCGCGACCGTTCTGCGCGCCGCTCAGGTCTGAAGATCTGATCCTCCCACACCAGACAGATATAGTAGTGATTCCGATTCTGGTTTCCTGTTGAAGTCAGCAAATGCTGTTGATGGAGGTTGTGCTGAGCCCTCCATCAAAAGCTGGGCAAAGTGTTGATCTCGAGAACAACACGACGCGAGACCCCCAAACCGCGTCGCGAGAGAGTCTTGGCGTCATATCCCGATTGGAAATCGGTCAGGCGCTTCGACAAAACGGCGTCTCAGACGTTTCAGAGACTCCAGCAGGATTGTCCACTTGCTTTCGAAACGTTTCTTCTTGCCTGATGTCTGGCAAACTTTGTACGAATCCGCAAGAATGACGGATCACTTGACGGCGGTCATCAGATTTCCCGGAGCGGAATACACTCAGCGCGCGGTACTGGAAGCGGCAAGACAAGTGCTCCCAGCTGCATCGACAGATTTTCGGACGGACATCAAAGACGGGGAGGCGTCTGAACGTTTATGTTCGGAAGCTGGAGCCGACAGAAAGACTCTGTTCTTTTGTGACTACGACCTTCTTCCCTTCGAGGGCCTGCTGAAGGCCTCTCGCTATGCGCTATGTAGCAGCTATGTGATCCGCAAAGCGCTCATACGGAAGCACTACCTTGCTCATGCTCTGCACACGTATCACCTCAAGCACGGGCAAGGCTCACAAGGCACAATTGGACAGCATGTCACTCCTAAGACCTGGCATGTTGAGATCAATTTCGCAGACGAACTTGATGAACTGCTTCTGGACGACCTGTACGACCTCAACGAGGCCTTGGAGCACAACGAGGAGTCGCCCCCAGCCCAGCAACAATGGTTTATTCTGAAGCCGGCCATGGCAGACCGTGGCAATGGAATCCGATTGTTCTCTAGCCTCGACAGCTTGCGAGAAATCTTTGAAGAATTCGAGTCAGCTGATGACGATGAAGATGACGAAAACGCAGAAGGGGAAGGGCAAGAACGCGGATCACAGCCTGACGAAAACAGCCCAAAGCGCGACACGGCGGTCATGATGAGCCAGCTCAGACACTTCGTGATACAGGTGCGGATCTTCTCAACCCGGTATGGCGAAGTGATGGTAGCACCAGGCGCTGACTCGTTGCGGCTCTTCTTCTTCAGGAATACATCTCATCCCCTTTGCTTCTTCGTGCGCCATCATCATCCCAACCAATATTGGCCCGCAAGTTCCACCTGCGTGCGTACGTGCTATGTACCGGGAGCCTCAAAGTCTATCTTGCGGATGAGATGCTGGCTCTGTTCGCGCCTTTGCCATACACGAGTCCCGGAGCAACCGACAATGACGGAGCCGATGATACATATGCGAGTGAAGATCTGAGAAGGCATCTAACGAACACCTGTCTCCAGGCGCAAGATGATGGACAAGGCCACAGCCGAGTCTCCGAAGAGAATGTGTTCCTCTTCTCGGAGCTGGAGGGCATGGCATATTCCTCCCCTCAAACACAAATGACACTCGCTCAGGACCAATCCACTGATTCAACCGGCCCAACGCTGTCTTCGGAACAGCTGGCAGCCATCAAAGCGGGTGTGGTCAAAACTCTGGCCCATACCTTCAAAGCCTGCGCAACTGCCGGCAGCATAAACTGGCAAATGTGGCCAAACGCATTCGAGGTGTTCGGAGTCGATCTCTTGGTCGAGTTCAAACCGGAATCGGAAAGGACAGAGCCATTCAAACTCTGGCTCCTCGAGATCAATGCACAGCCCGACTTTGCCCAAACGGGATCAAGACTGGAACCCACAATCCAGCACCTCTTCCGCCGCGTCTTCGAGCTCGCAGTCGTTCCTTTCTTTGGAGAGGATCCTTCGCTCTCCCAGCCCGAGCCAAGGAAGGAGGGAGAGTCCCACGACGGCGTCACTCTCTGTCTTGACCTACCGCTGTCCAAGGCCTGGTGATAATGCATCACTCTTCTTTAATTTCCAGCGGTGACGGCACGGAGCATGGACGCACACCATTCGATGCCACGCAAATGAATATCTTTTGAGTTGTTGGAAAGTGTAAAAATCAACAAGGTCGTCTCGGGCCGAACGAAATGCACATGAAGAAAGTGAGAGAAGGGGGCCACGGACAGAAACAAGGGAGAACGCGACTGTCAAAGTTTTCGTCCACGTACAGTCACGCTCAGCGTGTTTGAAAATGGGGCTCTAGTTGAGCTTTTTGCCAGCAGAGAGAAGGGGAAGAACCGACTGATGATCCTGTTGGAGGGAAATGCCATCGACGATTCACCATCCTCGCCACAGCGATGAGCCTTCGCTGCTCTCTTCCTTCTCGCCGCTGGTGCCTTCGTTGGAGATGAGGAGGTGTACATGTCGGAGCTGTGCAAGTGCAAATTCGTTGACGAAATCAGCACAGTGGTCAGATGCGCAGGGGCGCAAAGTATGATTGACTCACGTAGTCGAGGTAGCTGAGCGCGTCGTTGTTCTAAATGGAAACAAAGGGGGCAGGTGTCAGATGAGATCCTCGAAGACAGCCAGCTCAGACTCAATCGGTGTTCTGAGCACTCACCTGGTCTTCCACAAGATTATTGGCGAACTCAACCTCGGTTCCATCCCGGTGTTGTCGCGCAAGCATTACGGACAATTTCGGCTTGTTCCTCTGCAAGGCAAAGTTCTTGACAAGGTTCCTGACTTGACGGGAAAGCCGTGTCGGAAGCTTGGGCAAGACGGACTGCGCATTGCAAAGGTCATGAGGTCAGAGAACGATGAAACAGAGGCGAGAAACATCAGAAGAGACTCACCATTCGGGGATCCAAAGCTTCCAGCGAATTGACTCCGTAGAGGTCCTCCAACAATTGCGGGTTCACGTCCGCTCCCAGCCAGAGCAAGCACATGTCTCCATTGTCGATCAGGTACGCTCCGTGCTGCTCCATCCAGAGATAGCTCAGCCTCATCAGAGGCGGGCACTTGATCCGAGCTCCTTCCACCGTGCTTCCATCGGGTTGGGCCAATTTGATCGGGAATCCGTCATCATCGGCCATGTTGTGCAATCCGATCATGCGCGGGTACAGAAGCGACATAGTTGCGCCAGTGCCGAGCGTCTGTAAGATGCGCATGTAGTACACGCGGACATCAGAAGTCACGTTGCCACCCTTGATAGCTTTGAGCTTGTTGACCGCGAGCGCGTAGAGAGGGAACAGTTTGTAGCTCTCTGGCAACAGTAGTATACCCGGGCTGGCAGGTCGTGCGCAATTACGGCGGTACGAGAGCAGCATCTTCACGCACTTCTCCGTCATGTAGTTTCGAACATCCTTCAGAGGCTTGCTCAACGCCAGTGTCGTCACCTCCTTGGCAAAGTGAGCCACAGTGCTGTCCAAATCGGCATACTGGAACACGTTTGTCAACGAGTTGGTCACCGGGACCGCCAGGTTGTGACACCGCACGCGTCGCTCGCCTGTAGCAGTGGTGTACAGAATCGCACACTGGAAGTAGGCCTCGTGCCGCTCATCCAGCCGACCGTCGTGCTTGATGTGAACACCGACAGCCTTGTCCGAATCGATGATACCCATCTCCAGATCGGTCGAGTTGCGTTGGAAGAAGCTACCGTTGTATGCGGCGACACGAAGTCCGTTGGAGCAACGGACGCGCATGGTCGCATTGTAACCAGTCTCTCTCAACACGGCTCGTGATATTTGGCTCTTCAGCTTGACCTCGTCCCGCACTGGATCGAAGCGAGGATGCAAGAAGATGTCACCACCGGTTACCGCAGGAAGTTGGCCTACAACACGCAGAAAAGGTCAGCATGTCTGCTTGTTGACTGTATGTGCACAACCGTACTCACTGATGGTAGCCACGTCAATGTACTGCGCAGGGAACAAGAAGAGGTTAACACCGATGCCCGCCTCCGCACACTCCTCTGCCACATTGCGGTAGAATGGATCTTGAGGCTGGAACAAAGTCTTTTCCTTCTCTGTTCCGTACAGCTTGGAATCCTCTCGATGCTTGAGCGCACCAGGGCCCACAGTCGGAATGGTGGACAGGAAGACGTTCACCTGTCCTCCAATTGTGCTCAGACAGGCCTGGGCTCCTCTGACCACCGCTCCGAGAGCAGCCTCGGCCACCATGCTCTCTGTGAAAAAGTTGGGCAGGTTATCCAACAGACCCTCGATCACATGCCGCGAGTCCCAAGGATCTGCAAGCAGGCCCTCGCTGATGGGAACAAATGGCTCGTCAATATCAGGCACCACGAGCATCTGGGCTGAGTCAAGGGTCGAGGTCAGGTTGTAGAAGTGGAGCGCCTTGTCAAAGGTGAGAATTGCGACGCGACTCCCGTCAGGAATTCCGAACGGAACAGGAGCCTCTTCCTCCTCGCTTCCGGTCGAGGTCTTGGTAGCAGTCTCACCTGCGCCGGCTCCCTCGCTTTTAGCGCCATACAAGGTCTCGCGAATGCCCTCACAGATCCGCTTCAGCGCACCACTCCGGACCGAGCTGTAGCTGACATCGATCGCGAAGAAGTAGGTCAAGGGCCGAGGTGCGCGAACAGTCGTGCGACCTGAAGGACCGAGCTTGATGTTTCCGAGCGCGTCACTCGCTGCCTTGGTCGCCGCTTTTGCCGCCAGTCCACCCTGACCTGAGAGTCCCATCGTGGTGCCGGTGAACTCGGGCTCGTCCTTCTCCAGCTTGGGAGTCAGCTTGGCCGTCTCTGTGAGAGTCGACGCGGGAGCCACAGGGAGCAAGACGGCCGAAGGAGGAGACGTCTGAACCGCCCAGTATTCCTTGGGGACCGTGAACTCGACTGTACCGTGAGAAAGCTCTGGACGCTGCTCAAAGTCGACGCGTCGGCCCGACACGTCCAGGTTGGCAAAGTACTCTGGTCCAACCTCGGTGGGCGACCCACACAGGTTGCACATCCACTTTTGACCTTGCTCGATGAAGATGCACCAAGGATTCACGTAGGCGCGGCATTTCTTGCATCTGGGAGGTCCTTGCCCGCCGTAGTCGACGATGGGAACTTCTTGCTCGTCATGACGGAGCTGAGCAAATGGTTGCAGGATGAGAGCGATAGGGATCTGGGAGGCGGAGGCGATCTCTTCGGACGCGGGCATGCTGTAGGTGGTGACGCGCATGTACTTGGGAGAGCAGTTTCCTGAATGCATTGGGAAAGAACTGTCAGCATCTTGCAGCTGGAGACCGCATACACGTCGAAGCAATCGCATTGCAGCGTCACTCACCTTGATCGACGGCGCCGAAGTCGGTGGTACTTCTGGGTAGACCACCGCGTCCAAGAGTGAAGTACCATTCCTTGTCAAAGTCCTCCTGGTCAGCATCTTGTGCCTTGACAGGGCTTGGAGTCTGTTCCTGACTGATCTTGCTTCGGACTCCTGGCAATCTCTGGCCAGCGTGGTGAGGAGGTTGCTGAATGTTTCCACGGCCTTCTGGTCCAACATCGGGTCCGCCTGGTCCCATCTCACCTGCACCACCAGGAGTGCCTATGGCTTGAGAAAAGACTCCTGGGGCACCAGCTGGGGGTTGGACAGTGCCCGGTCCTGCGTGTGGATGAGGGGGAAGATTGTTCATGGGCTGGTGGGGTAGCTGAGGTTGCTGCATCTGCAGTCGAGCACGGTTGGAAGCCTGCTGATCGGCGCTGATTGCATTGCGTTGACCGGGAATCTGATCGAGTGCAGCATCAGGATCACCCTGGAGGTAGGCCTCTTGGGCCGACATGCCTGCGATTCGGTTGGCAGCGGCCTGCTGGTAGGGAGCAGCTCCTGGCTGGCCGGGCTGAGCGGGTGCGTCGTTCCAACCACCGCTGGCAAGGTCAGTTGGAGCGTCGGTGTGGTAGGCACGCGCGCTTCTTTTGGTTTTGGCAGGAGCGAGCTCAGGACCAGCTTGTGGTGGGGGAGGGGCAGGCGAAGGACCTCGGAATCCGCCGCCCGGTTGGTTTGCTTGCGCTCCAGGACCGCCAGGACCAAGGTTCATGGCACCCATCTGCGCAGAAAGGCCGGCCGGTCCTGGACCGCTTGAACCTGAACCTGGCCCAGTGCCCGGTGGTGGACGTTGGAAATGTTGTGGGTGAGGACCTTGACCGGGCCCGAACGGAGGTCGGCCGGGTTGTTGCTGGAACTGTTGTGGAGGCATCCCAGGCTGAGGAGACCTTTGTTGAGGGAATCCAGGACCTCCAGCTCCGTTTGGAGGTTGCTGAGGGTGCCCGGGAGGGCCGAGTTGCTGCTGAGGAGGTTGGCCCGGACCCCGAGGCAGTTGCTGAGGACCCATACCTGGCGGACGAGGACCTAACTGTTGAGGCCCACCCGGTCCTGGGCCGAACGACTGCTGCTGTTGTGGAGCTTGACCTGGTCTCTGAGGTCCACCTGGCGGGAAACCCTGTGGATTTGGGCCGGGCGGACCACCGGGACGTGGCTGCTGTTGAGAAGGCGGTTGGTTCTGTGCCATGGTGAACCAGAAGCCCCTCCTTTTTCACTTGAAGCGCGGATGTACGGACCAGACGAGACGAGGGGAAGGAGGATGAAGAGGAGAGGGAAAGAGGGTGTAGGCAGAGCGTGTGGTCGGATGCTGTTACTCGAAGACAAGATGCGAGGTGATGGAGAGCAATGATGACAGGAAGGAATGCTTGCTGGCCTTTGACATGCTACGTGGTCAGTGCCGGCGAAAACCCGGTCAAGGCCTCCACCTCCTTGCCTTTCTTCTCAGCACGAGCCAGCAGCCAATCCTCTTGTTCACGAATGACTACCTCAAACACATATCTCAACTCGATCTGTTCCCGTAGTCTGGCTGGGCATGGCCAGGGAGTCACAGGTCAAGGTATATAGATTTAGAGGCATCATGAATGATGAGGTGTGTCGCGTGGGGCGGACAGTGAGGTGCGCACATGCAAAACAGCACTATGTGCTGCAACAGTTCACCACAGACGAGATTGAGCCAGGCCTCCTGAAGGAAAGATTCCAGCTGACGAGAAGGCATGCGAGAGGCGACGATTCCACATGCTGGGTGCGTTTCGTCCGTCATTGGTCACTTGACTTGCGATTTGAATCGAGCGGCGGATTTCAAACGACATCCAAAGTGTTGATAAATGCACGTCGCCCACTTATGTATGTCTCGTTTCTGGGACGGGATCGGCCAAGACCTTGTCCCATTCGATTGCTGCGTCCTTTCCAGTGTCAACTTCGCCGACGAGAGCACTGGTAGATAATTGCTGGTAAGGATACGGTCTAACGTTTGCAAGGTGGCAACAAGGGTCTGGACTCACATGCTGTCACCACGGACAATGTAGAGTCCGATCGGTTCCTCGATTACACCCTCGTCGGCGCTGAATATTCTTTCGATGCATTCCGAAAGGATGATGCTCCCCTGGTTGTCGAAGCCTTCCAGACGACCGACGATTGTTCTGCCGTCCTGTGTGATCATCAAGACTCTTTCTGATCGATGAAAAAGGCAGAGTAAGCATTCATGTGAATCTAGCAGACATCAGAGGTATTCACTCACGAGAGACAAAGGTGCTGAGACCCGACATCCTGATGACGATGCTGAGGAGTGTGTTGACGGATCGGATGCGTTCTCGAGGTCGTCGTTGGAAGTCAGACGCGCCAGAATTTCCCTTCCTCAGACTCGCGACACGCTCTCGCTCTCCCGCTCGCTCTCTCTGTCTCTCTCTCGCACGTACTTATGAGTTCCTCCAGCCGGACGCGTATCAATCAGAAAACGGACGCGGTTCTCCTTGTCGAGATGAGAGAGAGACAATGCGCGTCTTTGGGCCCTTGAACAAAGGATGCGGCTGATTGAATGTGGATGTTTGGAAGAAACTGTTGCTATGCGGGCGGCCACTCAGCAAACCTGGATGGACTTGCCTGACAACCAATCAATCTTCCTGAGAAGCGCAGGTGGCTCGAGCAAGAAGACCACAGTCGCTCTGTTCAGAAAGGAGAAGGGCAAGGATGGCTACTGCTGCTACTTCTGCCTCTCATCTCCCGGCTGAAGCGTCTGGAAGCGCAACGGCGTCGTCGTCGTCGTCGTCGTCTTCAGTTGCGGCCCTGATCTCCAAGAGGGCAAAGGCAGTCCACAAGAAGCTGCAGCGCATCAACGCATACAGCGAAGGAACCCTCAATGCCGATCAACAACGAGCAATAGCGACCAAGCCAACACTCCAAGCCATCGAAGCTGAACTCAGCACTCTCCTCTCGCAAGCGACTGCGCACGAAGCTTCCCAAAAATCAGAAGCGCAGGCCGAGATAGATCGACTGACCGACCTCGTCAATTCGAACGCTCAGCGAGCTGACCAACTTCAATCACAACTCCACTTCCTGCTCCAGTTCCTCCATCTCTATGCCCTCGTCCAGTCTCCGGCTTCAGATTCAAAGCAATCTGCACAGCTACCGCCAGGTCTAGCAGCAACTATCAGCCCTACCGACATCCAAGCGCTCACTTCCATCTTCTACGCCTTTGCAAATGCTCCGCTCGTCCAGCCGCCGGCATTCAGTGGGGAGGGCGCCCTCGAGATCATCGACCGAATCCGGTCGGCTGATCCGTCCGAGATTGTCATCTCTGACACTACGGCTCCGGATCACCCCGCCAGAGTCACACACAGTCGTATTGCAGAGCTCGTCCAAGCTCTGACCGCGGCGCCCCCGATTCCAACCCGATTTGATGCTGCAGACGAGCTGCCTACTTCATCGGAAGACTCATTGCAAGCACCAACTCAGCCCAAACAAATCTCCTTCGGCGCATCTGCGACCGTGCCTGACGATGAGCAAGACTCAAGTGCTGCTCCCGTTCCCATGCCCGTTCCCCATCTTGCCAACACAGACTCCAGCGTACCGGAACTCGTTTCCTCGTCAATGGTTGCTTCTACAATCCCGTTTGATACAACAGCTCAGCAACAGTCGCAGTCTTCTTCCTACCCCGTTTTCGACGCAAACGACGCAGATCTTGGCTTCAGCGTAGGAACGGGGCCGGTACCGCCCCCAGCAAATGGCCGCATCCTGTTCATGCAAGCGAGCGAAGTCGAAGGTGAAGTTGAGCCTGAACCATCTGTTTTTGGCATTCAACCATCACTTTCGGGTCAGATGCAACATCAGCAGCCACCACTCCGCTTTGACGCCGGTGCGGAGGAAGATGAAGTTGAGGCCGAAGCTCAAGCTGCACCACCTGCCGAGCCTGCGCATACGATCGAGCCTGAAGGCGGCGCGGTGGACGGCTCACCTGAAGCCGAGCCTGTGCCTGCAGCCCAACCTGATGCTCTCACAACGGAGCCTGCACCACCTGTCCTTCGCGACCTCGTCACTCCTGCTCCCGCTGCTGCTGATTCTAACCCCGCTGGCCCCACTCAAGACCCAAGCGCTCCGGTGGAAGCACCTCCGGTGGTGGTGGATGTATCCGCATCTGCAGCACCCGCACCCGCGAGGAAGATAGACTGGGCCTCGCTGGACGAGGACGACGATGTGGACGAAATAAGCGAGGAGGTCATGAGAAGTGTGGTCTTGAGCGGTACTCCGGCAGCTACCTCGACGACTACTTCTGCTCCCAAAGCTACAGCACAACAACAATCGTCAGTGCCACCGGCTGCTGAAGCCGAAGCGACACGACTGGCCAAGCAGATCGAGCCGACGAATCAACCAAGGGCGAACGGAAGCGGAAACGCCAATGGCACGAATGCTAGATCGGGACGATCTGGCACGGGCGGTGGCAAGCAGCAATCGTCTGCTCCTGCGCCTGCGCCCGTGCTGCGCAAAGCGGAGCCCATCGTGGATGAGGACGGCTTTGTGATGCAGGTTACCAAGAAGACGCTCCGGCAACAACAGCTTGCCGCTCAGCAGCAGCAACAACAGCAACAGAACCGTGGAGCAGGAGGAGGAAGGTCGGGAGGACGAGGAAACAGTGGCGGTGGAGGTGCTCGATCCGGGCGTCCACAGGGACAAGGACAGCGTAGGGAGAGAAGGGAAGGAAACGTGTCTTCTTCATCGGACGCTGCTACTGCTGCTGCTGCAGGGACGCCCTCAAACGGATCGGCAGGTGGACAGCAGAAGGAAAGGACGAGCTCTTCAGGCCAACAGCAGCCGAACAGCGGCTGGCGGACAAACTCTGGATCTGGGGCTGGAAGGGGATCGGGAGCCGGATCTGGTGGCGCTGCCCCGAACACGTCGGGCGGAAGAGGTTAGTTCTGCTCCAAGATTCAAAATGGGGTGCGTGGCAAGTGTTGACAAATCTTGCCCGGATCGCCCCCCCTCTCAATTCCCCCTTTGTCCCAGGTCGAGGCAATCGCAACCGAGCCCCGAATGCCTCTGGTTCCGGCCCACGGCCCTCCAACGCTCAAGCGGAAGGCCCGGCTCCATCTGCTTAAAATTTGACCTTCACACTCAAGATGCGGGCCCGGACCCAGGGATCACCTCGATACATCGACAATGACAGTCTATCTGTGATCTCCGAACGGGCAACGAACCTTTTTGTAAGGCCTGATCCCAATCCCAACAATACTAGGGCCGAAGTCGCGGTTTGCTTTCCTCCCTTTTATCCTTGACGACTTATCCGACATTATGTACAGCTCCGTCTTGATGGGCTGTTTTCTCTTTCGAGGCCACTTGTACGCCAGGTCACGTCTATCGACCATGCCAATCGGACCCTAGTGGGTCCTCCCCCCTCCTCCCTTTTCTCCCTTCGTGCATTTGCATTCTCACGCTCAGACATACACATCAGTAACACACCCACCCACCTCCATCGTTTCAATGAACCCTCTTCTTCAATTCTATCCACGCACGTTCATCCGTTTCAACTCTTGCCTCCTGGTGCTGGTCTTTTCTGAGGTAGACAACACAGCCGTGAAAGAGACATGCATTCTGTGAATGGAGAAAGACAGAGCAACATGAAAAAAAGAGACGGTGTGGGAAGGATTGGTAGTACATGTTCTTTCTTCCTCCTCCTGCTCGCTCACGAAAGCGAGCAGCGCAGGCCCCACAGGCTCGGTGGAAGCGAAGTTCCCGGCGCAACAAGAGGAAAAAGGATGTCAAGAAGAAGCCGAAAGATGGTTGGTTGAGATCCAAAAGACTGTGTGTGTGTAAAACAAGAGATAGAAAGACTGGTGGTTGATAGAATAGATACGGATGTGTGTGTGTGTGTGCGTTTAAAGGAAAGCCCAGAACCGAAGCGACAGTGAATGTTGAAATGCGTGTGCTGAGACCGACACCAAGACGGAGGGTAGGACAAAAGTAGGATGGGATGGAACCAATTCAGAGCAAAAGGTGCTCCCCTCTCCTCGCAACTCTCGCGCCAATGAAACCCAACGCTGTTGCAACGTTCAACCCCTTCCCGCTAACCGAGGTCGGTCAGGAAGGGTGGCGCCTCCGTGCCCGAAGTGGTCCGCGATCGTCCCGTCGAGTAGTACGAGCTTGGAGTGCCCGTCTCGTACTGCCGCGGCGACGAACTCTCGGCCCTCGCGCTCTGATACACCGACGTATTCGACCCGTATGCGGGGAAGGCCTCTCCTCCCTGCGAGGAGCCGCCGCCGCCGTACACGTCCGAGGACTGGAACGACTGTTGGGACCGGTTCAGGCTCGCCGAGGGTGGGTGGGCAGCATTGTTGACCTGCGGCAGGCGAGGTCTGCTGGCGTTTCGGGAGACCGAGTACGAGGGCTGGAAGCCGGTAGAGGAGCTGTTGTTCTGGGTGTACAAACCACCCGTGCCGTTGTTGTTCCTGCTGTCCAACTCTCCATAGGCATTATAGCCGGCCTGCTGTTGCTTGGCCGCCTGCTGCCGTTGCGCTTCCTGTCGCTGTTGTTGAATGGTAGGGGTGGTCTGCGCACTCGTGTAGCCTTGGTTCTCGTGCACGGAGGCAGCAGGCGACTCCGGCTCGAGGTATTCCTGCACAATGCCAAGCGCATACCGGGACGTCTCGTCCACCTGGCTCAACGAGGAACTGGCAGAGTATTGATGAGGCGCAAACCCAGTCACCCGTTGGACTGGCTGCCGTGATGCTGCTCCGGAAGTGGCTGATGCGGGTGTCGCAGCAGCAGTGGGAGTGCTCGGTGTCGAGCTCGTCGTCTTTGTTGCCGGTGAGTACTTCCTCCAGTTCTCATCGTGCTGGGCAGCATTCATCGCCAACTGTGTCGAGTACGAATGGTCGTTCAGCGTCGAGCCGCAGTCCGACTCGCGTCCGTGATCGGTCGAGGAGGCGGCAGAGACGATGATCTGAGGCTGGAAGTCTTCCTGTCGGACTGAAAGGTTGGCATTGCCCTGGTGAGCGTCGTCAAGCACCTTGCGTGTGGTGGGCGGCGATGCATACTGGTCCGTCGAGGCCCGGCCCGAGCTAGAGGCAGGTGTAGAGCTGAAGTACGCTCCTTCAGGGGCGCCATTGAAGTTCAGCACGGGCACATTGCGCGCTTCGGATCCATAGGCACCGTCGCCCTTGGAGGTGCTGGTCTGATACTGTGAGCTAGAAGCGAATGCCTTATTTCCGTACGAGTCGCGTTTGCCGCTCTTCACTGACCGGGAGAAGCTGGGCGACTGGCGACCCAAGGGGGAGAGAGAACGCAAACGATCCCGGATGTTGGAAGGTGCCCATTGGGAGCCTCCACCTTGTTCATTCCTGGCTGAAGAGGGCGTCACGGACTTGTACGAGCTTTCGAGATCGTCACTCATCCGCTTCTCGTCCATCTCGAGCGAGTCCCGGCCGAGGTTGTTCATGTTGAAGGTGGACATTCGGTCATTCTTGTAGCGCTTGAGGCCGCCGTTGCTGGTGGTGAGGTGGCCGTCTTGATCAACGCCTTTGGAGTTGCGCCTGTTGCGTCCCTTTCGCTTCTTGGGGTCGGACTCGTCAACATCGTTTGAGAGCTGCAGGGGACCCTTCTTCTCGTATCGCTCGTCGATCTCGCCAGCCAGCTTGTGGAGCGGGATAACGACGAGGACCTGGCAGGTGAACAGCCCAATTAGGGAGGCCAAGTACACGACCGAGTTTGCCCGTCCGAGGTTGGTCGAGTTTTGTCGCTGATACTTGGTCCAGACGTAGACACCGATCGCAGAGCCGACAGCCTTGACAAAGATGGTCTGCGGAGCGGCAAGGCGAAGGACAAACTTGGTAATCTTGGCACCGAAACGGAGCTTGTAGAGGAGCAGGCCGAGGTAAGCGGGCGCCTCGGTGGTGGTCATGAAGAGCAAACCGGAGAGGGTGAGAATGAAAGAGGGGTCCTGGGTCTTGTTGAGCATGTAGACCTGGAACGAGATGGCGCCGAGGCCGATGGTTCTCTGGACGAGGAGCAAGACCGAGTTTCGTTCACGATGGATCAGATCGAAGAGAGAGAAGGCGCATACAATGATGGCACCGATCCGGACGCCTCGAATCTGCCATGCGTTGATGTCCCACTTGGCGGCAGAGAGGGCGTAGGTGAAGAAGGGCTGTGGCACACACATGACGAGTGCGCTGGCAAGGAAGCCACCGCATTGACGTTGCGTGCGGTAGGGCAGAGCGAGGTACCGGCTCTTGCATGCGATCTTGAGGAAGCCCATGGAGAGGAGGCTGAGCATGTAGATGGCGAAGATGGCGACCAGAATGCTGACGGAGAAGCCATCGACCTGTACGGGACTTGCGAGCTTGTCTGCATCTGCCTGGAGGACTGCCATGGCGGAGGCATTGAGCTTTGCAAAGACGGGGTGGTCGTGGGTGGCATTGAAGTCGACCGGCGCTCTGCGCTGAAGCATGTGTTGCACGGAGTTCATGATTCGTGACGAATCAGGAGTGAGTGGGGAGAGGAGAAGATGGCGATGGGGATGCCCGACAAAATCGACCTGACGGGGGGTTGAGCGCGACAAGAAGGTGGTAAGCTTAAGGATGAGCAGCGGGAGCCGATATATGAGAAATGCCGGCTTGAAGAAGCAAAGGCCGAGGGGGCAAGATCTTCTCGGGGGGGGGAGGAAGAGGGTATGTGCGTGTGGGTGAATGAGTGATGATGGTG
>LAXH01000027.1:116186-134829 GCA_001006505.1 Tilletia horrida
AGACTGGCGTCGGAGCGATCTGAGCGTGGGAAGGATCCGATCTGAGAGTTGGAGATGGCGATGCAGGAAGAGAAGGGGAACGTGCTGCTGTTAGCGTGGGTACTGCGCTCGGCCAATACCGATCAGCTCGGCTCTCACCAGGGTTGAATAGGAATTGGCAGGCAAGGCAAAGGCGAGAAGGGCTGCAGGAGGAAAACGAATGACAGTGGCAACGAAGTGGAAGGACGCTTCGAGGCTGTGTTTGCTTGAGAGAGAGAGGAAGAGAGAGAGAGAGAGGCAGAGGGTCAACGGTTTTCCGATCAGGCTGGGAAGGCCGTGGTGGTGGAGACCCGGTTTCCCAAGCTAATTTGAGAGTGCCGTGCCTGTGGATGGACGATCAGCTACAGCGGGCTCAGCGTGCTGGGCGGAGAGGTCAGTCAGAGTTGGGCCCGGCCTGACCTGACCTTATAAGGAAGAGGAAGGGAAAGAGGGAAAAGGGATTGGGAGAGGCGGAAGGGGAAGGAGAGAGAGAGGGCGCGTGGTACGAGTAGAAGAGAGAATCAGGGTCGAGCTCGGTTCGGGTCAATCAGCAGCCGCCCCATCGCCATGGCATTCCCCCCCTCAAGGCAAAGAGAAGAGCCCAGGCACAGCATGCATTGTGCATTTGCATGGGATGCCTGCCTGCCTGCCTGCCTGCCTCTTGCACTGGCCAAGGTGTTGTGGGGTGGGGACACAGAGAGAATGATCTGCGGAGAGGCACACTAGCAACCGGAAGCTGGTGAGCGGGAGCAACACTGGCACAGTGCCTGGGATCACGCCACTCATCAGTTCCTGAATACAAAATCAAACAAGCTCAATTTGAGGGACGATCTTGAATCAGGAGCAAGTCTCATCCCACTCACACATCCACATCCACCCACGGATGAAAACCCAACATCCTCCTCGCTGGCAAAACGTCTAGGTAGCCAGCCAGCCAGCCAGCCAGCCAGCCACAAAGGGCACATCAGCAGCGTGTGTTGGGGCAGCTTACGGCAACAAGCTTTTCTTGCATTGCATAATCCTCCTCTTCCGTACCGAAGTCGGGATTCGGCTCGGCGCATGGAGGCTGCAAGGCAGGAAAGCTGAACAGGGCCTGATGTCTTGTCCTGACTGCTGGTAGGCATCGTTTATTCGCAAAGGCCCCCAGAGGCCTGTCGGGTTGTTGGACCACATGTGTGAGGCGGCATCTGTCGGCTGTCCAATGTCCACAATCGAATGAAGAGCAAGGCACCGCTCGGTCAAATTGCAGAACCCCAAGGGTGATTGACTGTGCGTCTGTGCCCAACATAAGTAAGCAAGGCCAAAGGCACAACTGTCCACTCATCCCACTTGGACCACGAATCCAGCCCTCTCCCTGCCCGTCTCATGGCATGACCAGAGTTGCTGTTCAGATGGATTGACATCTCTTTCCTTTCCCTTTGTCCCCAAAGCGCTGACCTTGTTCACAACGATTCCCTTCTCATTTTTTTTTTTTTTTGGCAGCTCAATTGACCCTTTCACTTGTTCACATCGACACGATCATTGACTGACGTTTCTTGCCCCGTTCGCTCGGCCCGCTCCTCACTTTATGCTCCTTGTACAGCCGCGTGCTCGCGCGGTCTGACCTGCCCAGCGTATGGAATCGACCCGTTTTATCTTTTCTCCCACAGCCTTCGTTCCACCCTCTCCCACCGTTTCTCTCCCTACCAACGAGCAACCCTCCACAGACAAACTGACTCTCTTCATCAATGAGCTCACACCGTCTCCGACTTGCGTCAAAAGGGGGGAGAGAAAACGGATGGCATTGGAGAAAGATTTCTTTGTGAAGGGGGGGGAATATTGTGAAATGGTCGAAAAGAGAAAAAGAAGGACGAACCAAAGTCGACCACCAATCAAAGGGCGCCAAAAAAGAGGAAAGCGATTTCCACGAAAGCAACCAAGCGAAAGACTGTGCCTTCCCCCTTGATGTCCGAACAAAATTACTCCTTTTTCTTGTTGCTGTTGTTGATCAAGGTCTCCTGTTGGTTCGTTCTTTTTCTTCTTTTTGGCAATTCGCAGGCGACCCAAGAAACTTTAAGGAACCCAACGAAAACTCGGACACGAGGAGGGAAGAAGGGGGAGAGAGGAGGGAGAGTGAGAGAAGGGGGGGAAAGCGAGGTCGAGACGTCGTGTGTGTGTGTGCTTGTGTAGAGCAGAGAAGGGTGGGAAGAAAGAGGAGTAGAAGGAAAGAAAGAATAGAACAGGTTGACACACGCTCAAGGTGAGCGCGTGTACCATGCTGATATTTTCTCTTTTGATGGGTGTCTTGGAACGGGCCGTTTGGGTGGCGACGCGCACATATTACTCCTCCTCGGGGGCAATCTCCTCCTCCTCGTACACACCAGTGTCCTCCTCGTCGATGCCGGCCTCTTGGTACTGCTGGTACTCGCTGATCAGGTCGTTCATGTTCGACTCGGCCTCGGTGAACTCCATCTCGTCCATACCCTCGCCAGTGTACCAGTGAAGGAAAGCCTTTCTCTTGAACATGGCGCCGAACTGGTCCGAAATGCGCTTGAAGCACTCCTGTATACAGCAGAAATCACATCACAATCAGTTGGAACACGCGTGGTCAGCAATCAAAGAACAGCACCCAGATGCACACTAGTAAGCCGAGTACGGGGACTGACCTGGATAGCAGTGCTGTTGCCGATAAAGGTGGCAGACATCTTGACACCACGGGGAGGGATCGAGCATTGTGCGGTCTGGACATTGTTGGGGATCCACTCGACAAAGTAGGACGAGTACTTGTTCTGAGTCGACTGCATTTGCTGCTCAACCTCCTTTGTTGACACCTGACCACGGAAGTAGGCAGCCACGGTGAGGTAGCGACCGTTGCGGGGGTCACACGCCGCCATCATGTTCTTGGTGTCGAACATCTGCTGCGTCAGCTCGGCCACAGTGACGGCGCGGTACTGTTGGCTGCCGCGCGCGGTCAGAGGAGCGAAACCGACCATAAAGAAGTGCAGACGGGGGAAGGGAACCATGTTGACGGCGAGCTTACGCAAGTCCGAGTTGAGCTGACCGGGGAATCGCAGGCAGGTGGTAACACCGGACATGACGAGGGAGACGAGGTGGTTCAGGTCACCGTATCGGGGTTGCTCGAGCTTGAGCGTACGGAAGCAGATGTCGTAGAGGGCTTCGTTATCAATGCAGAAGGTCTCGTCGACGTTCTCGACGAGCTGGTGGATGGAGAGGGTGGCGTTGTAGGGCTCAACAACGGTGTCGGAGGTCTTAGGAGAAGGCATAACGGAGAAAGTGGCCATCATGCGGTCGGGGAACTCTTCACGGATCTTGGAGACGAGGAGGGTACCCATACCGGAACCCGTGCCACCACCGAGGGAGTGGGTGATTTGGAAACCTTGGAGCATGTCACAGCCCTCAGCCTCACGACGGACGCGGTCGAGGACCTGGTCAACAAGCTCAGCACCTGAGGTACGAGGGCGAGGAAGTGTCAGTGACGTGTCAGTTCAGAATCTACAGAATATATGCAGCCAAACTCACCCTCAGTGTAGTGACCCTTGGCCCAGTTGTTACCAGCACCAGATTGACCGTGCACTGGATTTCAGGAAGAAGCTTGACGCGTCAGAAGGGGACAGCCACGGCTGCGGGCCGCATGTGGGTAGACTTACGGAAGTTGTCGGGCTTGAAGAGGGGACCGAGAACGCCGGATCGGATGGTGTCGATCGTACCGGGCTCAAGGTCGACCAGGACGGCACGGGGCACAAACTTTTGGCCATCGGCCTCGTTGTAGTAGACGTTGATGCGCTCGAGCTGGAGAGGGTTGTTGCCAACGTACTTTCCGTCGGCGTCGAGGCCGTGCTCGTCGGAGAGGACCTCCCAGAACTTGGTACCGACCTGTATATGCGGCGCGAAGCAGAGGGGAACCAGTTACTGTGAGTGTCTGTAGGTAGATGTCGCGTGCAGGGATGAGCTGGATACTGACTTGGTTACCACATTGACCGGTTTGCAGGTGAACTGTGAGAGGGCAGAGAAGGAGTGAGCGCCGGCTGTGAATGGGCAGGCAAGAGGGTGCAACGATGCCTCACCAATTTCCCTCATTTTTGGTTGTCTTTAAAGAGTGCGGGACTGAAGATTAGGTAGCAAGCAGCTGCAGGCGGTAAAAGCAGTGGTGTTGATGGTGACGAGTGATGGAGGGAGATGTGGCCAAGTAGGAAGAAGGAGAAAGATGGTCAGTGGGGCTTTTTTGCCTCGTTCTGAGCTTGGGGTGGGACAAAGGGCGGCTGTGGCGAGTGGAGATGGCAGGTAGAGGAGAAGAGAAGCGCTGCTGGGAAGGACAGCAGCGAGATGGGTGGTGATTGGGTTCTGATGGAGAAGCCAGGACAAGGAGAAGGAGGGGGAGTTGTGCGCGCGTGTGTGTGCGTGGGTTGGGTGCGCACCTCCAAAGGTGAGACCAACCCACTGAAAATCGACAGACGTGACACTGCTCCAGTGCCCAATCTTCCTGCCCTGTGCGCGCTCACCCGCACACACAATCTTCTTCCCAACACACGCACCCACTCGCTGCGCTGGAGAGACCGTGGGACCCGGGGCCGCTGTCGGTGACGCCAGAGAGGAACAGAGATTGGGATCTGATCAACTCACCAAGAACAGGCCGGGACCGGTGCAGGGAGGGAGATGGGTGAAGGAAGGAGAGGGCGAGAAGAAGGGAAGATGTGGAAGGGGGGGTTGGGTTATGCCTGCCAACGGTTGGCTGGGTGCGCGCGCGGGCGGGTTGGGGGGGAAAATCACTGCACCCAGGCAGCGCAGGATTTTAGACTCCGTTTTCAATTCTAAAATACATCAAATTTCAATACGAACCCCCCTCGCTCATGGGATTTAGAGCTCAGTGCTCCATCACAACCCAGCCAGGTTCACTTTACATTACCAGATTCACTTGCCAGCTCTGCCCGTACTGTAGATGGAGACGATATGCGCGCAGCTCCTGGAGGCATATCAACACCGTGCTCAGTGCGAGCCTCGACTCCCCCATGTGTCACCTCTTCTGTCTGAACACACATAGGGCTACAGATCTTCGAATGGTGAAGTAAGTGCCACTCGGTTGTAATGGCCGAGCTTTAATCTCAAAAATCGAGGCGTCGATCATCCATGCGCGGCGATTCTTCCTCCCACCAAGGCAAGCCTAAATCCAGCGCAGCGGGCAGACAGAACTCACCACGGCTCCGACGAGAGATCCAGGCAGACATCTGACAGCGGTGCAGGCGGTCTCAGACTCCAGAACGATGTGTGCTCTCTGTGGCACCGGTTGCTGGGCCGTGAACGAGCGAACAGGAATCAAACAAGAGATGCATGCATTGGAATTTGGAGGGTTTCGAAATGTACACTTTGCAGAAGGGAGTCGATTTTAGTGCGGTGCAGAACTCATACATACAAAGACCGAATGAAAGAAATCAGGCAGATAGGGCTAGCTGCTGCAGCACAGAGAAAGAGCGGCCTACAGCTTGGAGCTGG
This sequence comes from Tilletia horrida, assembly GCA_001006505.1. NCBI lineage: Eukaryota > Fungi > Basidiomycota > Exobasidiomycetes > Tilletiales > Tilletiaceae > Tilletia > Tilletia horrida. The sequence goes on from LAXH01000027.1 coordinate 121,692, forward strand.
AGTGGGGAGAGATGCATCAACTCGCCCTATTCGACAGCGGCAACGTCAAAGAGGATGCTGGAAGACGCAGAACAACAAAACTTCAGCCGCGAGTTCGACAGTACATACTCTTTAGCGTTGCTTTTGCGTTGAACTCACAATTCGACCTTCTTGTCGCCGACGTTGGAAATCTCAATGGGAGTGCCCACTGCTGTGCTCTTGACGAATGCACCCGAACCCTCCTCAATGACCGTGCCTCCCTCGCCACCGACGCGGATGCGGCCCACATCAGCGTCCTTGCCGTTGCCGCTCAGAGGAGCACGATAACCCGACAAGCTGATCAGCTGTACCCATATTCCGCGCTTCTTGTCGGTCTGACCCTCGACGTCGGTTTCGCTGCCCGCCACGTGGGTCACCGCCTTGCCGGCTTCCAGGAGGGCAGCGCGTGTCACCAGACTGGAGTGCGCCGGGATCGGCGCGCCAGGCTCTTTTAGATCGCCCGTTTTCTCGAGCGCGTCTGAGGCCATCGTCGTGTATGGTTTGATCAGAGTTGCAAGCTTGTTGAGCTTGAGCTCGTCGGGTGTATGCGAGGTCCAATATCTGGGAGGCAGGTTGCGCTGCGAGGGCGTGTACCAGATCTGGAGGAAGTGGACCGGGATCTTTTCGTTTCCGTTGTATTCGCTGTGGCGGATTCCAGAGCCGGCGCTGGTGAATTGAACGTCGCCTCGCTTGAGCCACGTTCGTCCCAGCATTGGACTTCGAATTTGGGTGCAACTGCGGTGGACATAGTGCGAGTCACCAAACTTGGAGAAGGGTGGGATGCCGATGTCAGAATAGGTGCCTTGTTGAGGAGGTTGCGGCCGCGGCTGAGCGAGAAGAGGACTTGAGATGGAAGGGACGGAATGATGGCTGTGATGCTGACTAGCAGGATCAGTGCTGAAAGCAGGTATAGGAGACGTGGACGTGAGAGGCCTGAAGGCATATGCTGGCTTTCGTAACAAAGTCTGCGGTGAGTCGAGAAATGTGGCCCTTTTATAACTTGTTCAGCGTCCTCCAGCAATCACGCAACGGGAAGCAAACTGTCCACGGACCAGCAGCTTCTGGAAAAGACTAGCAGATGGAAGCACGCGCCAGCAGCAGGAAGGCAGGAGCCCGTGCCAAGTTGAGAAGGTGCTTTCCTTTCCTTTCAACTTATGACCGACGGCTGGTGTTTGAGAAAGTGCTGAGCTTAATCGGAGTGGCCCAAGCGCCGGAGTTATGATCTGCAGCACGTGATCTAGCTACTCTCGTACGAGAGACGATCGGGCCCATAGCGCCGTGCGAGCAATGATGAATGACTGATGATGAATGATGGTCAACCTCACAGCGAGGCCGTGGGGATCAAGCTAGAGGGTGTCTTTGGCCATGGGCCACTCCGGCTCGTCTCACAGCTGGAAGGCCCAGCATGGTTGTCGCAGCGGCAGCTTGATGGATGGGCGATGCCCTTGCAGCTAAGCAATGTACTGTTCATACGGTTCCTGGTCCCTGGAGGTGGCGAAGGGTGTGATGTGAGATTCGCGAGAACGTTGTGCGCCTGATGCGACGTCATGTCAGTAATGAGGTCAACGACGACCATTGGTACGATAGGATTGCACAATTGATCCCTGACAGCACTGCTCAAGCAGGCAGCCGCAAGACATCGCAGCGAAGGCCCTTGTCGCACAAGATTTGCGTTGGGAGAACGATTCCGGACAGGCATTTACGTGAGCGTCGGCCTACTGGGTGCGGAGCAGGACACCAGATAACTTCCGATCAGATACCAACCCGACTGCATTGTCGAGACGAGCTCCGCAAATGGCAGCGCACGATGGAGCACATTACGGGCATGGATCAGCCTCGTCAAGCTCTTCCTCCTCGGCTGGTAGCTCTGCAGAGGGTCGAGCTCGAGTTGCAGCTGGTGCGGCGGGTTGGAGCGTGCAGAACGGAGGAGCGTCAACCTCTGCTGGCGGACAAGGCCTACCTGCTCATGTGAGGCTCCCGCAGCCAGGCATCCCTCGGCGTGTGTCCTACACGCTGCCTCTGCCCGGATACACAGTCTCTCAGCCGCCAGTGCGACCACTGCGAGTCTTCGCCCTTCCGCCAGCACCACTTGCCGGCGAGCACCGACCTGACCCAAGTCCCGTCCTCACACCTTCAAACCAACACAGACCATCCGACTTCGGCCTGGAGGTCCTAGGTGGTGGCCAAACGGACCGGCATCCAAGACATACATTACCCATCACCTCCCTGGCAATCGACACGAGTACCCGAATCCAACAGGGCCAGCATCCTTCGGCTGCCTGTCCCGAGGGCATCCTCTACACGGGAGGGCGCGATGGACTCGTCTGCTCATGGGAGCTCGGCATTCCAATGCGCGAGGTAGTCTCACCGCCGCGCAAGAAGCGGAGGCGGGCGCTTTTCAGCAAAGGGCTCGACGAGGATGCAGACGAAGAGGATGAGGATGATCCAGACGAGCACACTACAGGTGCGCTGCCCATCGGGATCGAGGGAGTTGGTCTCGGCACAGCGAGCTCGTATGCGCGGCCGCCAATGAAGCTGATGGTCCGCAAAGACTCTGCTCGGGCCCGGAAAACAACAACCTGGGAGGCCGACCACGATCAGATACCGGGCATACTGGGCAAGCGGAGGACCAGATTTCGTCAATGTCTTCAAAGTCACACTGATTGGATCAACGACATTATTCTGTGCAATCAGAATCAGACGCGTAAGTATTTCTGCACGTCAGCACTCCAGTCGGGTGTGATCTGACTCTACGCTTGCTTTTCTTGCAGTCATTTCGGCCTCGTCTGACCGCACGGTAAAGATTTGGAACCCGCATGACGAAGCCACTGCCCTACTTCCCTCCACGTTCGGATCCCATTCAGACTACGTCCGGTGTCTGAGTCATGCGCCTCAGGCGAATGCAGTCATCTCAGGCGGTCTGGACAGGACGGTCAAAGTATGGGATCTAGGCTTGGCTTCGACCAGCAGTGGAAGGGGGGTGCACAGTTCCGACAAACCAATATGGGAGCTCTCGGAGCAGGCTATCGGCCAATCTGTATATGCGTTGGCCACCACTCCTGCCGCAACCGTGATCGCGGTGGGCACTCCGGCTCGATCCGTCCGCCTCTGGGATCCGCGGGCACAACCAAACGCCAGCCCGATTGCGAACTTGATCGGACACACGGATAACGTTCGCGCTCTGCTCCTTAGCGCCGACGGCAAACACCTTCTCTCCGGATCTTCGGATTCCACCATCCGACTTTGGTCAATCGGCGAACAGAGATGTCTGCACACGTTCACACATCACAACGACAGCGTGTGGAGTTTGTTCTCGACTGATGAGAATCTTGACGTTTTCTACTCCGGCGACCGGCAAGGGTTCCTGTGCAAGGTCGACTTGGAGGGATGTGGGGACCTGAGCGATGGCGAGTGTGTTGTTCTGGCGCGGGACAACGATCAAAGCTCGACCGTCGCTGGCGCTGGCGGTATCCAAAAGATTGTCGCGTTGCCTAACGCATTTGTGTGGACGGCAAGCGGTTCGTCCAGCGTGCAGATGTGGCGTGATATTCCCTCAAGACAGGACCGTGGCGCAAGGGACGAAATCGGCAACGAAATGCCAGACTTTGTCGTCAACAAGCGGTTCAACCTCATGGACTCAGCTCCACCATCGGGCACTGCAAGCTTTCGAAGGAGGTATGCCGATAGTCCATCGAGTTCACCACGGTCAACGGCTGCGGCACTTCCTTCCGGCTCACCGACATCGCCCAAAGGAATGGAAATGGAGCAAGCAGCCAACGGCGTGCACCAAAAGCGTTCAATTTCGACCACAGCGGCAGCGGACTGGCAATTGCCTGACATTCCCGACTCAATGACCCGGAACGCCGTACCTTACGAGAGCTTACTATCCCTAGCCCCAGTGAACGATCCTTACGGAGCTGCTGTCGGGCTGGGCAGCTCAAGCGTGCGAGACTTGCCCGGCGCGCTCGGACGCGGCTCGCTCAGTTTCATGAACGCTAGCAGAAGCAGTTTTGCACAATTCGGTCGGGGTCCGAGCATCAGCATGGACTCGGCTGCTCAGACGGGCCAGGGTCATCCTCTCACGCTGGCACCCACCCGCAGCCGATCGATCCTTGAGGGCTACACTAGCCCACAGAACGTCGGTTCGCCAGTTCCAGCCGCGGCTCAACCATCGAGCTCGGGCAACCATGTCAGTTTCAGTCCGAAAGATCCTTGGAAAGATCCGCTGAAGAAGGAAAGATCGGGCAGCGTGATTCGGTTCGCTCAGCACGTCGACACCAACGACCTGACCGGTGCCGTACCGGAGCAAGCTATCGATACCTCCGGAGACGGTGACGGAGTAGCCGAAGCACCTTCAGACGCGGCCGTCGAGGCTCGTCTAGCTTACGAAGACCGAGAACTCGCAGAAGACGCCACACCACTGCGCGAGAAGCCCTCAGAAGTGATTGAGGGAGCACACGGTCTGATCCGATGCACGATGCTCAATGATCGAAGACACGTCCTGACTGTTGATTCCAAAGGCTGGCTCGCCGTTTGGGACATCCTGAGCGCACAGATGATTGGGATCTTCGATCCGGCCGATATCCGCGCAGCAGCGATCAATGACGAGGCTTGCGTCGCGGCCATCACTGAGAAGGGCAGAGCGGCGTCCAGTCAGAGTTTTCCGATCCAATCTATTCCGGCTGAGATTCTAGAGCTTGTGAAGGGCAGGGTGGAGGGCGAAGGCATCAGCGCGCCATGGTGCACTGTGGACGTCAAGATTGGTGCTCTCACAGTGCATCTGGAGGAGCCCAGGTGTTTCGATGCAGAGATATACCTCGATGAGTGCTCAGAATTTGTCGACTCTGCATTATGTCAGGACGACCGACGAAGTGAGTAATACCTTCAAGCTGGTGTGAGTGTGGTAAGGACGCTGATCTGAATGCTTCTTTCGACAGTCAATATGGGCAAATGGGTGCTCCGCAACCTGTTCGACGAATTCATCAATGCGGAGATCAAGATGCGGGTCCACGAAAAGGCGACGCTGCTCACAGGTGTGCCGGCTTTTGAGAACGATGCTCTCTTCAGTCGGGCCCCAGCACGAGCACTTTTGCTTACTCGGGCTGATGCTAATGGTCACGCTGTCTATACTCCTGGCTTCACTATTCCACTCGCCACTACGGCCAGAACACCGGTGCTCAACAAGGCAGTGACAGATCAAAACTTGGTCACGCAGCCTCTGAGGAGTCCCGGAGCGGACCAAACACCACTTGCGCAAGGTACGGCTGTAGACTATTTTTCCATCACTGGAAGTACTACCCCAGGTTCTCAAGGAGAAAACAGCGGAACACGGACTCCAGTAGAGGTTGTGAATAACGAGGCTGCCACGCCCGTTATTTCTCAGTCACGCTGGACGAGCCTTTCCTTGGGTGGCAACAAGAACAGTCTTGCCCTCAATACAACGACTTCTCTGGGCAGGGGCGGCACCATATCCGGCGCGTCAGACGGCTCCGCCGGTACACCCATGACTCCCTCGACACCGACCGGGGGCTTCATGGGCCGATTGCGTGGATTGGGAAAGAACTCAAAGGATAAAGGCGCAAAGGCTGCCGAAACTGAGAAGACGGAGACCAAGGACAGCAAGGATGACCAGGCTGAATCTGTGAGTTGTGCGAGCTTGTCGGAGTAAGGCGAATATGCAAAACCAGATCTGATCGATCGAACGCTGTGTTAAACGCATGTGAACCATCAAGAGCGACCCCCGCAACGCAGCACATGTTGCAGCTCTTCGACAACTGCTAGCCCGACCGCTCAGCATCACCGGCTTTGAAGATTTCCCAACCCTCAAATTCGACCCCGAGATGAGCGTGATGATCTCAGAGGCGATACCCGACACCGGATCTTGGGAGGTTGTCTATCGAGGTGTGATCGGCTGCACCGGCTGCGATGTCAGCATTCTCGAGCTAATCTCGCCTGTTTGGCTTCTCGAGTTCACGCTCGCCTCTCGCGTCCTGGCTCGCGAACAAGGTTCGAACAAGCTCAGCTTCACGCTGCATCCTTGGGTCGACCCCGAAGCCTCCAAAACGGCAGGATGGAAGCCGGGTCAAGATGCAATGCCGCCCCTGCCGTCTGGCAACGTCCGTCTGAGCGCAACGAGGATGCTGAGGATGCGCAAGGTCAGCATGTACGTCTGCGAAAAGCTCGACCTGATGCCGGCACGTAAGCATCAGGACAGTATCGCCGGCAGCGTCCGCTCCAACAATGAAGGCGGCGCCAACGCCGGTCGTCAAGGGGCAGGATTGAACATGACGGCCTTGTCGAACCCGAACACTGCAGGCGCCGCAGCGTCCTCGACTTCGCTCAACAGCCAGGGCGCAAGTACGACAAATGAGGACGCAGCAGAGCAAGAGCAAGCCCGCCTTGAGTTTGCAAAGTCGATCGAGATCCTGCACGGCAACATTGTGCTGAAGCCCGAGATGACCCTCGCACAATGTCAACGGTTCTATCACCGGGCAGGAGGGGATATCCGCCTCGAATATCGGCAGCGGGCCCAAGCCGCTTGATCGTCCGACACCACATTTTGCCTTCTGTAAGGGATGCCGTTTTCGTCTTCTTCAAGCTGGAACAGACACCATCCCAGCGCCCTTCCCACCGGACCGCTGTAACTTTTTACATACTTGTACATTCCATGCTTGCCACCGTCAATAAGGCTGTCACATTTCAGCTTGTAGAAAACTGCACTTCCACAAATCCATCTCCACAAATGCTTCGGTCGGAGTTGAGCTCGATGACTAGCGATGGTACCTGCCGTGGTGCTTGTGACTCATTGCGCCGAGGCTCCAATCCCTTGTTCAAACGATTGGAGTACGCATCCAACCAATTTTGGGAGAAGAGCTCGTAGGCGGGCATGTAGCGAGCGACAAAGTCTCGGACTTGCTCGTCAGTCATGCCTTTGCCGTCTGAAACGTTTTCCTTCATCCAATGCTCGGCCTCGAGCCTCCACCGGAACACGTCGGCCTTGGCCTGTGGTTGGAACTTGTCCAGCGCAGAGTAGGTGGCCGGATCGGATGCTGTCACAGTTCGCAGCCGAGGTTTGGAATTTGCAGGACACAATTGGATAAAAGTGTCGATGTGAGGGTACCATTCCCTCTCGTATTCGCGCAGATTGGCGTTGAGCTCGAACAACGATTCGACAGGATGCTGGAGGGCGAAATGTAAGGGTTGGCTGAGGTTTGCGTTGGAGAACGATGACGATTGTGAGCTGGCCGCATCATCCGATGGCTGGTCTCCTGAACGAAGACGTTGGGCGTCCTGGTATCTTTGCCTCAATTCGTCATCTGGGAGAGATTGGAATCCGAGGCACCATCCTTCCAGCAGAAAGAGGTCCAGTGGCGGTTCGTCTTCGTTGGACCTTGAGGATACTACCTTGACGGTGTTCCATTGCGAGTCATCCAATCGATCTCCAGCCCCATCATGGAGAGATTTGTCGTAGACCGGCAGTCGTAGGCAGACGTCTGAGTCCGTTCTTGGCGAGAGGTTCTTGAGCTGACGGAGAATGTGGGAACCCAAGGCCAGATCGTGTGTTCCGGGCAGTCCACGGCCGTGGAGCAGTCTGTTGTTAGGATGATCCCGCTTGACCTGCAGCAAGGCATCGTGTGGCAAATACAGGTCGTCTATGGAGAGCGCGACGGCGCGCACCGGTCTATGTGGGGTGATTGGTCCATCAGCGAGTGGACTCCCGACCAGTCCTTCATGAGGTCCGGCCAAGACGGAGATCAGGTTCTTGACGAGAGTAGTCTTGCCGATGCCTTGAGGCCCTTGTATTCCGACTATCAGAGGAGGCCGAATCGCAGCCGCGCCTCGTGGAAGGAGGTCCCGCTGCCGGATCAGCTCAAGGAGGCGACGCGCTGCGATCTTGACAGTGTCATTCATGACTGAACTGTCGAAGGAAGCGTGTTGATGAGGGACAGAATAATTGGGGCTCGGGATAATTCTGATGTCATCATCATCAAGGCCGAGGTCGAGCATCTCATCCTCGACCAGGCCGAGCTCATCTCCACCACTACATACGACTCACTGCCTGAAACAGGAATGTGAGCAATGGTCCCTTCGATCCTTTCAAGACGCGCCAATCCCCAGTCATGGGCTACATTCAAGAAGGACATCTACCGGCCTAGGATAGCTCTCTTTCTCCTCGCCTTGCTCCTCGCTTCTTCAACCTCACTGAATCCTAAGCAGGCTGGGCCCAAGGATGCTTCGGCGGCGACCAACAGTCAACACAAGAGCGATATTCTGGTCGATCAGCACCAGCAGCAACCACTGTCTGAAGAGACCGCCTCGCTGCTTAGCGGGCTGAGCTACCACCTGTCCGACATACTCCTCTTTCGTCCGGACCGTGTCCTGCGCAGGACAGCTCAGCATCTGTTTACTTCTCAAGATGGCTCAGAGCAGAAGCTTTACGGCCGCTCTTCCGCTTCCGTCTTGAAATCCTCCTCGGTATCTGAGGCATCACCCCAGCAATCCTCCCCAGCCAGGCCAACCCCGCCTGCCCAGTTTTCCGGCTCCAGAGACAAAGCTGGAAGAAGAATACCTTCCCAGCCTCGTCCTCCACCTGCCAGACCCTCTGAGCAGCGGCTGGAGAACCCCTTCAAGGTAGATGTGCCCGCACGACCACTCTCGCGAAGCTTCGCTACCAGCTCTCCGACTCCCTCTGTTGGTTCTCAGCTCCGAACTATCAGCAAGCCTGCTCTACGAGCTGCTGGCGATGATTCAAGAGGTGGAAGGTCTTACGGCTCGGAATCGAGAGACGCAGGTTCCGACGCAGGCGCTCCTGTTTCGGTGAAAGGCTTGAAGATTTTCTTACTCGAAACGCTACGGGACCTCGTCATTTCAGCTCAGAGCGGCTTGCATGCGATTGGGCTCGGATCGTTGACTCACCCGAACGTGCTGCCTTTCCTCATCCTCTTCCACATTGTCCTCTTAGCAAGGTTCGGGGGTATGCTATTGGACGATGCGATTGGTCAAGTGAGTAGATGTATCTGCGATCTGCGCTAGATTCGGTTTTGCTCATAGACCTCCCGCGTGCCCCACTCCCTACCAGGAACTGTTTGCCCTAGCTCAGCATAGCGGCACACTTCAAGACACCAGCATGCGCTCGCGAAAGTCGACACATCTGCTGAGAACGGTCTTTTTCCAGATGGTTCTTGTCATCGCGGTCGCCTTCTGTGCTAGCTCCTCCTTCGCCCTCGTCGGCTTGAAGGAGCAGGCTCGGCGTGTCTATGACATGTCAGCATCGCAGTATCGACCAAATGCCAAGACTCCGGTCTCAGGAGGGCTGCTTCCAGCTCGGACAATCTTGCTACTCGAGGTAAGCCGAATCACTCTTGTCATCGGGCGCATACATGCGGACTGACCTCTGGGCCTCGCCCTGCTTGTGTACAGACGGTGTCCACCATGATCTCACTCAGCCTGCCTCTTTATCGGCTGCTGCCGTTGCTAAATAGTCAGGATATGACGACCGGCTCAAATCGATGGTCACGCCTTACAGTGACACTGCCGTCGCCCTCGCATTCGCCGCCCATTTCTGAACTCCTCCACATCCCCGACTGGCTCTGTGCGCTGGTCGACCCACGAGCTGCCCGAATGCAGGTCCAGGCCCGAGAGCGTGCACGTCTGAGAGGTCCAAATCAGCAGCGTGCGCCAAATGCTGGAACTTCCGCTGCAAGTTCTGCAATGCCTGACGCGCTTGCTCAGGCCACGCTTCTCGGCGTGCCGAGGAGGAGACTGAACAGGGCCCCACTCGGCCTGCCCACTCCCGCCGCACCAGAGCAAATGGCCGCGCCTTCTGATGCGTCGGCTTCGGAAACCCGCACTGGCTTTGGGCTACAGAATCCTCTGACGTTGAGCACCCTTGCGGAGCTTCGCCGATCGAACGCTTCCTCGGAAGGCGAAAACGCAAGCTCCTCCATCTCGGAACCCAATGCCCCAGGCTCTTCACCATCTGCGAATGCTTCCACGCCTGCGAATCCGCCGGTGACCAGCAAGTCCTTGCGACTGGCCGAGCAGAGGGTCTGCGTTAGTCTGGGCTGGTTCCTGGAGGCAGCCGTCTCATTCTGGGATCGATGCACTGGAGTAGCTATCTACGGTATGATCGTGGTGAGTAAATACACGTTTGATTCGCGCCCTGCTGAATGCTCAGGATGTGGACACTGACACCTGGGTTGCACAGATCAATCTGCCTTCCCTGACGCCGACTTCGATCTGTCCGCTGGTGGCCCTTCTTGCGCTACGCGGAGAGCTGGCCCAGCTAGTGATGTGCTGGACTTCAGCCCGACAAACGGTCGAGTGCCTCGAGTTCGTTCGACGTCGATGGGGTGTGACGAGTGCGCACCGTTTCAGAAGAGGGTCAAGTGAGTCGAAGGACGAGATGTCCAGCGCCGACTTTGTCTATCGAGCGGTATGGAACGGAGAGGAGCAGACGTGCTCGATGTGCTTCGAACAAACTCCGGCCGCACGCTCAATCAAGCGGCCCGCGGGAAGTGGAGAAGCTTCAAGCAGTCCAGAATCGGGCGACGAGACGGATCTGCATCAGGAGGACGACGAGGCACTGGAGAACACGTGCATACTGGATTGCGCACATGTCCTTCATGCGGACTGTCTAACGAAATGGCTGCAGACGCAGAACTTTTGCCCTGTCTGCCACGCGACTCTGCAGGGCACGCCCCCGGGGTTGATGAAGTCGAGTGGTGCTGGTCAACAGCAGCCTGGGATGGCTCCATCGTGACAGTGTATACATTCAATGTAATTGTAATCTGAGCCCCATTTGGTCCTGACCCCGTTCGAAGATGACAGCAGGGCCTGTACCTCGAGCAGCGTCCTTGCGAGTTGCAACCCGTCATCGACAAGGTCGCGAAGGGTGGTGTTGCGAGAATTTTAAAGCTGTGGTGTTGGGTGCGTTGAGTTGTGGTCCCACCGCGAGCGACGAGAAGAACGCATGATGAGGAAGAGCACCGTCACAGCATCCTCATCACCAACTACGAGTACTACGAAGACACCGTCAACAGCGAAGACAGGATGGCGACCTCACCTGCGTCTGGCGCTTACCACTTTGTCATCGGTGGAGCTGGCTTCCTCGGCTCATCCATCGTCCGGCTCTTGCTGGCCCGAGGCGAGAAGCACGTAGCCATCTTCGACCTCCGAGAAGGATCATCACCAACACCGGCCGGCGTGATCACCTACATCCCAGGAGACCTCACTTCAGAGTCCTCACTGACCGACGCGCTCACCTCTTTTGCCGGTGCAAAGGGCGGAGCCAACACGGTCATTTACCACACCGCTTCTCCGCTCGCCTCGTTGACCTATGCCGATGCAGCAGCCCTCTACGAGAAGGTCAATGTCAAGGGCACACGGAACGTCGTCGAGGTTGCTCGCAAGCTCAAGGTGCGCAAGCTCGTGTTCACCTCCAGCGCCAGTGTCGTCTTCGACGGACGGCCGGTCATCAACGGAGACGAGCGCCTGCCTTACCCATCCCCCATGATTGACCACTACAACGAGACCAAGGTAGGTCTACTTTCAATGCGGACCATCGAGAGCAATCCTCACTTACCACTCCCAATCTTTCTGGCTGTCTCCCTTTTGCCTTGTTCTGTCTGCTTAGTCTCGGGCGGAGGCACTCGTGTGTTTGGCGTCCGGCTCGCCCTCGGACCCAGAGGCGCTCCTCACTGTTGCCCTCCGACCGGCTGGCATCTTCGGACCAAACGACCGTCAGATGATCCCAGGATTCCTCGAGGTGTTCCGCACCCGACGAACTGGCTTCCAGATCGGAAACAACGAGAACGTCTTCGACTGGACATATGTCGACAATGTGGCTCATGCGCACCTTTTGGCAGCCGACAAACTCGACGCTCCTCCGCTCCTGTCGCGTTCTGGCGCGGATGGCATTCGCGAGCTCGGCACTGTACACCTGCCTGATCCCATCCTGGGCGAGGACGAGAAGAAGAGTGCGCGGGCGCGAGGCGTTCCCACATCGGAATCTCGAGGTCCACCTCCTGCTCCGGCGCGAGACTATGCCAAGGAGCTGCCTTCGACACTCTCGGCAGACACCCTGTCTGGCAACCTCGATGTTCGACCTGTGATTCGAAACCGGTTCGATCAATTCTGGGGCTATGTCCAAGTCGAGCCTACATCCGAATCCGAAAAATCGATAGTAGACGAAGAGGCAAACTCGGCATTGGCTGTGGCTGGAAACGCATTCTTCATTACCAACGGCGCCCCGATCCCATTCTTTGACGTTGCAAGAGCGCTCTGGTACGGGTACTATAACTACACCACAGAAAAGGGCCTACTCACACCCGAACAACAGAAGAAGTACGCGCCTGTGCCACCTTCGAAGGCGACGGTGCTGCCCGTCTCGCTCGCCTTGGTATTAGGCACCCTGGCGGAAGCGTTTGGCAAGCTCACAGGCAGGCAGTCGAATTTCACCCGTTTCAAGGTTGCGGTCTCGTCGACTACGCGCTATCACAATATCGAGAAGGCCAGACGAGTGCTTGGGTACGAGCCCCTGGTCGGGATGGAGGAGGCCGTCAAGCGCAGTGTAGAGGTGAGTCGGAATTTGACTTCCAGCTACCAAGAACACGAGCTGACCGTAATTTTCCTATCCGCATGGCGCCATGTCACAGTGGTGGGCTTCAGAACATCCTCCCAAAGAGTGGCTCAAGTAAATTCAGCGTTTCCTCTGCTGCAAATGACCCTTTTGATATCCCTGTCTTGCCTCTTGGTCTCTGTGCGCTTTTGTTTTTCGCTTTCCCCTACTGGCGATTGGATTTTGCCCCAGCCAGCTCATACATCAATGTCGCATACAGTACTCAGCTGCCGCTCTCAAGAAGAGCAATCACATGTTCAGTTTCATGGATGCTATACCAAGTGCTTCGTGTGCAGGCCCACCGGCCCGGGTCATGAGGTGATCAACGTGGGGACTGAGCAGGGCAAAGGAGCATGAGGTTGAAGAGAAAACGGTCTGCATTGAAAGCACGAGCAACTAAGTACATGGTGATGTGCTGTGAAGACAACTATGAAAGATGATACTGGGCCCCCGAAGGGGTTGAAACAGATGGGAAAGGAGAAGTTCGAGAAGTCAGTTTCG